>JANHFR010004532.1:25541-54689 GCA_032468015.1 Mimophis mahfalensis
AGTTCTCCGAACCAGTCAAAATTATTGCTACCAGTTCTCCAGAACCTGTTGGAACTGGCTGAATACCACCTCTGGCTGTCAGTGACCAAATCCTTCTCTGGGGGAATGAATCACCAATCTGCTTTGCTTCTTGCTTCATGTGGCTTTAAGCAGTTTTGTGGCCAAATCATAGCTTAACATGTTGGCAATGATTATATTATTGTTTACAGGAACAACCAACTGGTCAAAGATTTAACCTTTTGTAAATATCATTGTTTGGACTCCATTCAAATTTGGGAAGCATTTAGACCAAGAACAGAATGGAGCTTTCAGGAGCCAGCATTTGTGATAGTGGCATTTAATTTCTTTTGACTGCTAGCATTGAATGTGCAGCAGGAGTTAGCTCTTTTTACTTAAATCAATGTTGGGATATGTGTGTGTGTGTGTATATATATATATATAGGCAGCGGTGTATTTTTTTTCCCTTCCTTTTCTGCTTTTCTTAGGATTAATTATAAAACTGGGAATCCTCATGCCTGCTTCTCTAAGAATAGCTGGGAGCAGAAAGGATAAAGAAGCTTTATCTGAATACAAGAGAAGTTAGGACAAGAACAGTGTAAAGGGCTATGTACTGTAATGAGGGCTTAAGCAGCACTGTGAAGGCCTTTACCCTGAAGTCTTTAGCCCCAAAAATGTTGATCATATTATTAAACAAATATTTGATTGGGTGCCTGTTTCAACCAAAAATGTGATGCAATGCAGTGTAGAGAACATGTTGGATACTACAGCGAAGAAAAGCAAATAAAGAAAATACAGTAAGCACATGTTGCTCAAGGAAAATATTCTAGAATGCATAACCCCAAAAGTACAATTGTCCTACACACTTGTGTGTGTGATAAATATTAAAAATTGGGATGTCAGAGCTACTATCTTGATGTTTCTGCCCCTCTTCACTGATGCCCTTGGATGGAAAGTAAAGAATACTCTCTGATGAACAATGTAAAGCATATACACTCAACCCCAAACTTATTAGTGTTCAATAGACACAACAAACCCTATCTCTATAATAAATAGCTTCAACTTCTGTTGGTAGTATAGTAAACATAATGCTTTTCAATAAACAAAATTCATCTCATGTCAACTTAAGCTGAGAAATATCTTGATGGAAGATATTTCGTTAGTAATAAATAACACGGTAAACCTAAGTCTCTCCTTTTACACTAGTAACTTTGATTTGTGTTGATTGTGAAATAAACAGAATTCTTTCCAAGTACGTACTAATGTACTGGTTCTAACAATATTTCACCTCTACATCTGGATGAATTTAAGGATTTTTCACTGAATGTTGTCCTGTATTGTGGCACCAAATCCAAATCCTAAATTTAGAGAGGTTGCTCCCTTTTGTATTGGTGGTCAGTATGATGCAACATCTATGTATATGTCATATTACACAGCAATAGCAGATAGCACTTGACAGCTTTGATTTACTCTCAACAAACCCAATGGAATGCAATACAATATTTATGTTGGCTTAAAGCTTCTCTGATTCACATGTTGGCAATGAAGAGTACCATTCAGGAGTGACTCTCAAATATCAGCTGTTGACCAATAAAAAATATGAGCTAGTAAGCAATCAGCAGAGCTTCTAAATTAATTTAGGGGCACCACCACAACTGTGCCAACATTTACCATCCAGTCCTAACTGTTCAGTCAATTATAGGCTGGAAATAGAGAACTCGGGGAGAGCAGGGCTATGAGATGGAGTAAACAGGATTGCAACCAGTGATGGGATTCATATTTTTTATTACCAGTTCTGTGGGCATGGCTTGGTGGATGTAGCTACTGTAAATGGTCAGCCAATCAGAGGTGGTATTTGCTGGTTCTCTGAACCAATCAAAAGTATCACTACCAGTTCTCTGGAACCTGTCAGAACTGGCTAGTTGCAACATTTTGCTGAAAACTGCATAATTAATCTCTGCATGAATTACATTTGTATTATATTCTTCCAGAAGCAGATATGATTTTCTTTTGTTCAATACTTCTTCCAATCCCACAAGCCTATGTGTTCCTCAAGAAGTAGGTATTGAACCAAAAAGAATTAGCAAACTTCTTGATCAAGAGGAGATTGGAATAGAAGTGCCCCAGCTCCTATTCTAAACGTTTTGAAAGCAGTCCTCTAGCATAGAAACAGGAATGTAGATCTCCCATTTGGATTAGAAACTGTTTTGAAGAGCTACTTCTGTAAAAATTGGAGGTGGAGAGCAAAAGACCTTAATAAAACTTATTCTGAGGTGTTTCATGGACATTTGATCTTACCCCCTGTTTTCTCAGGACTACTCTTAGTCACTGATCTCTCTCACACTCACTCATTCTCTCTTTCTTTGCTAAGAACTTTTCGGAAGAGTTCAGTCTGAAAAAAGAATACTAAGGGCAGTAGATTCACCTGTGTTACAAAACTAAGACAGTTCTTTGCAGCTCCACTCCCCTGCCAGAACCCAGGAATCAACTTATCAAGGGCTGGTAAGCTATAATATCCCCAGCATGCAAGCTGGACATAAATTTAGAGATCCTCCATGAAGACTAGGTATGACCTAGTTTTCAACATTCATTTCAAGAGTCAAACTGACAAAACGTCTCTAGGTCCATAGATTTTTTTTCCTTCCTGAAAATAGAAATATAGAAATGCAAATAAAAAGTACCTTCACTGTAGAATAATAAATGGACAAGCCTTCATTGGAATATCTAAGAAGTTCCTTGTTAGAGATTTCATTGACAAGAAAATTTCAGTGCCATTATACAACTTTTTCAATGACAAAGCTGGAGATGATTCCAAGTTATGTAGCTTGAGTACCTTCTCAACTTCATCCATGCAGCGAAGTTTATTAAACATCACAGGAGAGCATGAAACACTTTCCAAGTTTCAAATGCATTCCATGATTTGTGTAATAATATCAGCATTACTGATATGCTTTATGAATGATGCAGCAAAGTTCATTAAACATCAAAGGAGAGCATGAAATACTTTTCAAATTTCAAATGTGTTCCATGATTTGGGTAATAATAACATTACTGATAGGCTTTATCAATGTTCTTCTTCCTGAACCCAACTCTTTGATTCATGTAGATGAATCTAGCATGTAGATTCTGATGAAGTGCAATATCTTCAACAATTGTTGTGATTCAGTAGTCATATTACTTTCAAGCATTTATGAATTGATAGACATCATTTTATTAGGATTTTTTTAATTAGCAACTACTTCTGTAAGCTCTTGCCTGTTTCATCAGCAGTATGTTCTAGCCACTTCATCTTCCATGGCTTCATATTCAACTTGTTTGCTTTTTCCAAGCCTCAGGATCTTTTCCAGTGATTCTTCCCTTTACACTATGTGTTCAAAATGCTTTTGGCAAAGTTGGTGACATTCTGAGCTATAGTTTGTTCCTTTCATCCTCTGTAAACTAATATCTAGACTGCCCACTCAAAATAATTATAAGCTTATAAAATCCTAAGTTTGAAATTTTGCAGAGATAATAATACTTCCAGTGAGCAGTCTGGTCTTACTTCATCTAGTGCTAAATGATTTTATTTTTCTGGTGGTCCAAATTATTCTCAACGTCGGAGCTCCAGCAACACAGTTCAAAGCATCAATTTCAGCCTTCCATTCTCACATTCCTATATACAACTGGGAAAATCACATACCTGACAGTATGTAACTTTGTTGTCAGTGTGATGTCTTTGAACTTTAACCTCCAACAAGAGAAAGACATATATAGAGGATGACACCTCTCAATTTGAAGCATTATTCTCTTTGTTATGTCTTCTTTTCCCATATGTTATTATGCTTTGTTGTTTCATATTAGTATGCATGAAAACCTGCAAAAGCCTGAAATCAGTCTTGGAAAAGGGTGTTGAATGAAATATTTTTGAAGGAAACAGACAAAATAATATCTTAGTGATTTGACCCTCTTTCTATGCATCCCGGTTGATTTTCTGTGCCTGAAATTTGCATATGGTATTATGAAGGAAATGTTTAACTGCTTCTGGCTTCAAGCAATACGTCTGAAAATCCCAATTCAGAGTTTTCTGGTTATAGTGATGGAGTCATTCCAATTCAGTTTATACTGAAAGAAAATAAACAGATGCAAGCAGAGGCCCAAGAACACATGCAAAGGTTTTTCTTCTTCTTCTATATGTCTTTTAGATGAGATAAAATGCTGCCGGGCAGCTTAACTGAAGGTGGTCTTGAATACTGACAGAAAACTGAGATTTTTAATTTTAAAATTCAAATTTTAAAAATTACTTGAGAGTTTTTATTTAAAAAATTCAATCTTCCCTAACATTCAAGCCAAACAAAAATGTAGAAATTGGTCCTCCATTTATTTCTTTATGTTTTGTAAAATCATGTGGGATAGATACACCCTGAAGCATTTTTGCATATTCAGCCAACTGTCAGCGTTCCAACTAACCAACTCCAACCTGGTTCTGGTAAAAGCACTTAAAAAAATCTCTGCCTGCAACAAGGCCAGACAATGGTTACATGAAAACACTTTATTTTTCTTCTGATTTTCTAGCAGGCCAATATCAGTTTCACTATCAGTCTTAATGGACTGTTCTGGAGCTTTTTAAATAATGCATTCTGGGGAAAATATTTTTTAAATTAACAGTCCACTATTTACAGTGTGTCTCTTTTTTCTTTCTCCCATTAAGGTTTTTTTTGGGGGGGGGGGGTTGTCAAGTGTGTGCTAAGCAGAAATTTACACTAAGGTAGGTAAAATCTGTATGGGTTATGCTAACTCTTCACAGAGCTTTATTTTCTATCTTCCTGTTTTCTGGTTTATATACATCTGTTAAGTCACTGCCAGCTTTCTTCCCATATGACTGCCAATTTTTTCTTAAGTTGGCATTCTTGTTAAGCTCCTAGTGGGATCAGACTCTGTTGTCTTTCAACACTGTTCAATTCCATTTCTACTCTTCAGTCTATAATCTGAAATCTTGGCTTTGCTTGGACATCACCATGTCTTTGATTCTAAGTTGCTGACTTTGTCTGCCTCCCTCTTAGCTGCAAACCAACTCACACCACACTAGAAGTATCACCCTGCTGGACTGTGTGTAATGTCCATATAGTCCCAGAAATAGAAATAATTCTTATATTTCTGGAAAGTTTATAAACAAGACTTTAGTTGACAGCATTTGACGTTCAGACTCTGAATGTAAACATTTAGTATATATTTAACCCTTTAAAGCTTTAAATATTGGACTAAACTGAGGAAACCCAGGTTTAAAATCCACCCTAACTTGTAGAAACCCACTGGGTGACTCTATGCTAGTCACTCACTCTCACCCCAACCTACCTTACAGGGTAGCTGTTAGGAGAGGAAAAATGGAGGTGGAAGAGCTATGTCCACCTTAAGCCAAAGGCAAAGTATAAATGGAGGTAAAGATCACTCTGCAGTACCAATCAAAGTCTTTCAGAATATCATAGATTCTTTCAATAGCAGCCAGATTTTGAAATAGATGAGAAAAACAGAAAACAGCAAGGAATAGAGTAACTGCTCACTAAACTACTGAGATAGGCTTGTTCGGATTATTACGCCTTCAGAAGTTTTAAACTGATTATGATCGCCTTCAGAAGTTGTGGGTGTTCCATCACTGGAGACTTTTAAGAAGAGACTGGATAGATACTTGTCTGAAATGGTACAGGGTCTCCTGCTTGAGCAGGGGGTTGGACTGGAACAAGGTCCCTTCCAACTCTGTTATTCTGTTATATTTCTGGGCATAACATTTGATTATTCTGTTATTATGGGTGCGATTGACAAATATGTTTTTCAGGTAATTGTGTTAATTAATACTTTTTGTTTCTTCTGAAAAGACTCCTTCCCAAAAGTTATAGTGAACTCACTACCAGAAGATTCAATCTGGCTTTAAATGGGTATGGAACCAACTGCAGTTAATATAAGAATTGCTGGGATTCACATATATAGGAATGTGCTACTCTAGTCTTATCCTGCTTGTGGACTTTTCAGGGCATCAGACAGGGCACTGAGAGAACAGAAGGCAGAACTAGATCATCTTTGGTCTCTTCCAATCCCATACTTTGCAAATCTTCACTTAATTGGATTCATGGTCCTCCAGGTTTCATTACCTGGACTGGTCTGAATTTTCTTGCCTCTGGATGGTAAGTTTGGAGGCTCAGCCAGGGGCTGTTGGTCTAGTTACAACACCAAGTGCTTGTAATAGGAGCTGCTAGTTGTCACCGCCTTAACTTCTTCCTGCTTCATATGTTCTGATCTTCTTAGGAATTCTATACAGGATAAATTTGTTCTATTTTGATTTCTGCCTGTTTGCTTCTGTGTTGTTCCTGCTGGTTTGGAAATAGGCTTGTTGATATTGTCTGAAGAGCATGTTAGATTCATAGGAGGTCTGTTGTTGTCTAGATAGCATGTTAGGTTCAAATGTGTGAAATATAAGCATCGCTCGCTAGAAGAATAAATCTGTTTTATCCTTGTTAAAATCCACAATTAACCCATATTTGATATGCTTATCACATTTGGCATAAAGAAAATTAAAGTCAAATTTATGCAATAAGACCACTATTAATTTTAAATTACATATTTACATCTGATTCCCTCTTTTAGGGTACTATAGTTCCAATATTGCAGTTGTGGGCATATTTTAACATCCAAATAAATAATCAGACAATCATCTGGCAAAGAAATTTGTTATTGCTTTTCTAGAGATTGGTCATATTTATTGTGATGACTTCTTGGAATAATAACTATTGCTTCTTATAAGTGGAAAAGGAACTACAGTTGCTCATTTCTCTGGAAACCTGTCAGTCACAACCCACCCCTGTTTGCTGTGCTTCTGATCTGAAGGTTTTCTCAACCATTGAAGGCAAGGAAGAATTCATATCAGACTCATAGTCAGAAAAGATGAAATAAACAAGAATTACACAGAAACATTTCTAAGTTTCTTAATTTGTATGTCTTATATGTGAAGAGTTCAAGAATCAGGTGAGCGTTGGAGACCAACCCAGAAGAGTAAATAGCTCAGCCAGTGTGTGTCCCTCATTACATATTCTCAATGTAGTGGCACCTTCACTCTAACAGAAAATTCACAGATGCTTTCACCATGCACCAAACTCTGTACTGCAAGCATTCAGGGAGCTAATTTAAATTAGTGGTGCTGTTGAAGCACCTAATTAGTTGAAATGTAATTTTAATCTTGTTTGTAATTCCTATATGTATAATGAACTCTGATCTTAATCTACTGAAGTGGTCATACTTCCATAATTGAAAGTAAGATCAATTATAAGTTAATTGTATAGCTGACAAGTTGCCAACTTGGCAAGACTCACCTGCCAATTTTGCATGCTTGGTATTGTCACAGATGTTGATTTCTGTAAGTCCTTAATAACCCAAGGAATTGGGGGTGGGGGGCGGGGGAACCTGATGGGCAAGATGTCTGTGGAGATTCTCAACCATCCAAGTCATGGAAGTCCCTAAGGTACTTTTTCCAAAAGGCAACTGGACTTTCTTGCTTAACCTTTCTTGGTTACCTTTTGGAAAAAGCATCTTTGGGATTGACAGATAGGACTATTTTATTTTAGTGTTTTCATTACAGGGGCAATGGTGATATGATCTGGAGTTGTGATATATTACCACCAATTCCTATTGGCTGACTCAACTGCAAAGAGGAGGAATCAGTTGGTAATTGTTTGGAATAAGCAGTGATGCCAACCTTGGATCAGATCATGTCTATGCAGTGGATCCTGAATGGTCCCATGCTTTTTGGAGGAGCTGTAAGAAATGAAGTGCTACAAGAAATGCGTAGGGCACCACTGGAAGAAGACAAAGAGCAAGTCTGATTGAGCACAGATGTAAGCATGTACTAAGGACTATCTTAATAAATGATAACAACAGCAAAATGTATTTAGTTCTATGCCCTTGCTGCATCCTCAGATAGCTGCACAACAATCCTATTTGTATTGATTTGGTAAAGAAGGATCAGGAGAACCTTTGCAAGTTGAGAATTATGTCAGATAAAGTTATTTGGATTTGCTCAGAATTAAACTCTGGCTCTGCTGGGACTGAGTCTTGCCCAGTTATTTGAATAACATACTTGGAAGGGACCTTGGAGGTCTTCTAGTCCAATTTCCTGCTTATTCAGGAGACTCTATACCATATCAGATAAATGGCTACCCAGTCTCTTTTTAAAAGCCTCCAATAATGGAGCATCCACAACTAATGAAAGCCAGCCTTTCCACTGGTTTATTGTTGTCACCATCAGGAATTTTCTCCTTAGGTTTAAGTCTCTTCTCTCCTTGGTTAGTTTCCATCCATTCTTTCTTGTCTTGCGCTCTAATGCTTTGGAAAATAAGTTTACACCCTCTTCTTTGTGGCAACCCTCAAATATTACCACATGTCACCCCTAATCCTTCTTTTTCTCTAGACATACCCAATTCCTGCAATCGTTCTTCAAATGTTTTAGCCTCATCTGTGCCGAGTTCAATCTGGGAACTCAGACTGAGATAATGGACAGAGCCCTTGTCCTGCTGAGTTCTGTGGGTCCACCAAAGACTCCTGAGAAGTGACAGGTCTTCATAAAGTTTGTTGTGTTGTTAATTTTGTTTGTCGACCAGAGTTTCTTCTGGTAGATGAGCAGCTGTATAAGCTTATCTAATAAACAAACAAACAAACAAACAAATAAATAAATAAATAAATAAATAAATAAATGCTTTAATAACAAAGACACTCAATTTCAGATTTAAATCTGAAAATAGGCAACAACTAATAACACAGGAAGAATCAGAAATATCAATGTTTCTACCCCGTGTTCAGTCCATCCTCAATTTGTTTGGTTCTTCATACTCCTATGAAACTTGCTCGTTAATGTTGGCCGCCTTTTCTCTTCCCATTGTAGTGGCTCATTACCTGGTGATTGACAGTTGGCTGCAAGATCAATGAAAAAATAATTTTGTGAATAAAATATTACTTAGCTCCTGACGAACATTTCTGCTGCATTTTCAATCACAGATGACACACATACACACAAAACCACACACTCTTTTGATTCCATCTCAGTTGACTGAATCTGTAAACAAAGCATATGTGGTACTGGCCAGCCAAAGAGCATGCTCTGATGCATGACAACACGGGAATAAGAATGCCAATATTAAGTACAGGATTTTCCCAAAACGCACTTCTTTGTAAGATATGTGCTAAAATTCAATATTTTGTGAAAGTTCTAGGATGGTTTTCCTTTGATCTTATAAATCCTTCATTCCGCTCTAATCTGTAGTGGAGTCAATGCAGTTCACATACATAAACAATATATTTCTATCTGGGAAATATTTGGAAGCATTTCCAAATACGCTTCTCCAGATGTACACTTCTTTTATAAGGCGGATTGACTGGCTGTCAGGTTTCTCCTACAGTACTATGCTTCTCCATGCTAGTTTCCCCCTCAAATCTTGGTGTGTTTTTTTTAACCAGCAAGATCCAGTTTGGAATCACCAAATCACCATGTCTAGCTCTTTGGTGAAAATACAAATGGAATACATTGAACAATTTTGGTCAAAATGCTTAATAAATAATATAGATGGAAAAGATGCAATAAAGACAAATCAACATGACTAAGGAGTTTGAGAAGCTCACCTAGATGTAAAAATTGGAGTGAGTGAGGTTTTAAGTTTGGAGCAAAGATAGGTAAGAAGGCGCAGGACAGAGGTATATCAAAGCAGGTGTGGTATGTAAATCTAATTGGAGATATTCTAAATTTCCTCACGCACAGAGAAAATCTATCTAAACTAAATGCAGGCAGATGAATGGCCAATAAAAGGAAGTAATTTACAGAGCTTAATTAATTTACATAATTCACTTCCATCAGATATGTTGATCATCCATTTGAATGATTTTAAGAGGGAACTAAACAAATCCACTGTTCTAATAATGATGACTAGTCCTGAAGTACATGCTGTCTCCTGAATCATACATGCAGTATGTCATAAATGTTAAGGAGTAACTGTGGAGAATGACAAATCACATATTTTTCCATGCCTGTGGGTTTCCTGAATGCAGCTGGTCAGGTGCTGTGATACAAAATGTTGAACTAGATGGCTTTTGAATTAATCCAACTGCATTTTTATATTATCTTATGTTATTATAGTCAAGAAAGGAACAGTGCCCTTTCATTGTTATATTTATTGTCAGCAAAATGTTAAAATCAAGGTTTGTTGGTCTCCTTTCCAATCTCAGTACATTACAAAGATAACCGAATGCATTATTTAGGCTGAATCAAACATTTGTATGGCTTTACACCAGTGTTTGTAAACTGTGTTTCCTCTCCAGCAATGAAATTGCTCTATGAATGAGTGAGTTCTATTCTCTAATGGTGCACTATTGGTTTTCAGATGCCATTATGTAGTTGAGCATACAGTTTCCCCATTTGCTCAGAGACACAAGTTAATGTTTTTGCTAAGACAAACTATAATTCATTGAAGGTGGAGTGGAAACTAACACAGTCTCTTAGGCTTTTAACAAGTGTCCAGAAGGTGTTTGCAATCAATCAGGCCAAACCTCAGTGTAAACTGATGCTCTGGAGTGAAAAATAACTCATTCCATTCCACTCTATTCTTTCATCTTGTTAAGAGAATAGGGATTACAAGAAAGAAGGAAAACTTATCAGGTGCTGGATTTCATTGCTAATTCATTGTTTAGATGGAAACCTTAGTGGTATACATGGCATCGTACACCAGCATTTTGTGAAAAGGATCCCATACAGTATACAGGCAGAAAAGAATACATCCCCATAACCATATTTGTCTTTTAATTGAAGCAGGCAAGAATTTTGTTTGGGAAGTTTTTATTTAAAAAGAACATTCACACTGTTCATCAGAAATAAAATGGAAAGAGCTTGAGGTTTTAAAAGTGTATGGACAAGGGAACAAAATTGATACAGGGATAAGCAACTTTTTGCCCTCCAGATTTGTGGGGAGGGGAGATTTCAAACCCCATTAATCCTGATCACCACATTAAAAAATTAACCCTTAAATTAAATCAGGTCAGCATGATACAAAAAATATGCTGAGACCCTAGAAAGAGTGCAGGGAAGGGTAACTAAGACAAGGATTTGCGGAATAAATCAAATGAGGAATGGTTAAGGGAACCACGTATGTCTAGCCTAATAAGAGGAGACTTAAGAGAGACATGATAGCTGTCTTCCAGTACATGAAGGGCTGCCGCAGAAAGATGGGGATCAACTTATTTTCCAAAGCCCCTGACAAGGAGCAATGGGAAGCTCATTAAAGAGAGATCAAACCTGGAACTAAGGAGAAACTTCCCGACAGTGAGAACAATGGAACAGCTTGCTTCCCAAAGTTACAGGTACACCATTGCTGGACGTTTTCAAGAAAGGATGGGATAACCATTTATGTAACATTATCTGCCATGGGCAGAGAAGTTGGACTACAAGACCTCCAAGGTCCTTTCCAGCCATATGCTTCTATGATTCTAACCCCAGCTAGCATAGCCAATGGCAAAAAGTTATGTTTGTGAGACCTAACAGATTATATACTTCTGAACTGCATGGAGGCAGATGGCTTGGGGCACTTCTCTTAAGAATCTGCCTTCCTTTGAATCTTTGTGTATCAAGTCAAGATTATAGTGCCAAATTTGAATTGCTGGTGTTTTTTTTTTCATGTTGCTATTTTGTTTTGTTTTTTTTCATGTTCAACAGTTGCATTGCAGGCAAGTAACCCAAGATACCTTGCTGGAAAGAGCTATAGTCATATAGTTTGATGGGTAAAAATAAATTAAGATGTTTGTCTTATTTTACTTTGTGAAAAGGAATAGCTGCCCTGTTATTAGTTATAGGGGATTCTACAGCTAAATTCAGGAGGATCAGGTCTAGATAAAACCACAGTTTTATCCAGACCAGGAAATTCTTGGGGAAATTGGAAAATATCCTAGAAATAAGAAGCACCAAATCTTTTCATACTGTCACCAAGAAAACAATATAGTTACCAAGAGTCCAGAAAGATTGCAATTGCATAGCTTTAAAGTTGGAGCTACTGGTAACATGTTTACGCTTTTCTTATCCTGCAAGAAATTCAGGGCACCAATTTGAACCCTAATATGGAGATTGCATTGCACTCATATCAAAAGCACCGAGGGGCTTCTGGATAGAAATGTTTAACCAGCAACATCACTATTACCCAGGGGTGGGGGTGCCCAGTTGGGGACTCCTTTCATGTCTCCAGCAGGAGCTGGAGAGAAGGACAGGACTCAACCCCACCCCAAGGCAGCAGCACTCAAGTCTTGAATGCAAACTTGCAACCTCCAACCCAGCATCCTAACCTTGCAAGCCACTGTGCTCCCAGTATGGTGAGAGAAGACTGTCTAATTCTTTGCTTTCTGATCAGCAATTTAGAGTATTTAAAAAAAGGATACATTGAAAAAATCTTAGGGAAAGAGACTGGTGCAAAATGAGGCAGTCTTTTCGGAATGAGAGGGCACAATATTTCTAAATTGTCATACCCCATTATACACAAAAGCAAAAGCAAAATTCCCACTGAAGTATATTAAATAAAGTTAATGTAAACATTCTTGTCAAACTCAAGGCCCAGGGGCCAGATCCAGCCCATGGGGTGCTTGGATCTGGCCCTTGGGGCTGCCCTGGAAACAGCAAAAGACCAGCCCTTGGTGCCTCTGCCAGTGAAAACGGAGCTCAGGAATGCTGCAGGCGGCCTTCCTGAACTCCATTTTCACTGATAGAGGGCAACAGAAGGCCATCGCAGCCTAAAGCTTCCCTCCTGAGCTTCATTCTTGCTGGCAGAGGGTTGCAGGAGGCTGTGGCAGCTGAAAACAGAGCTTGCAAGGGCTGCTGACATGAGTGACATTGAGTTAGCCATGCCTACCATGGCCACACCTACCCTGGTCCCCCAAGGTCAAACACAAATCTGATGCAGCCCTCAATGAAATTGAGTTTGACACCCTGTTCTAGACTGATTCCATATCACTACTTTCACAACTAGACTTCCTTGAAATGATTTTAATATGAGGCTGTTAATATTACTCTTCCATCACAAACATCCACCGTACATCATCAGTACTTGAGCACATACATGCCCCAGTCACTCTTACTATGAATAAAGGATTCCAACCAGAATGACTAATGGGCCCTCTGGAACAAATGAGTATTCAGGTTCTTGTTTCATGAGTCTTGATTTTTAGAATTACTAGCAGGGACCTGAGACACTCATACTGATTATGCCATTGCTGCTGCATCGCGAGGAGTGAAATATGAAGTCTGGCTCTATATTCTGTTCAGATTGCATCCTCGGAGTGGAAATCCGTCTGGATTGCTCTGGGCACATGAATCATTCATAAGGCATAAGAACAATGAGAGAGGTGAATCTGATTCGTTCGGTGATATTCCAAGGCTATCACTGCTCTGTATATTAAAACAGTGTTCAGCCCGCCTCTTTAAGGTGATTTGTAATCAAAATTGTAGGCAGATGACTCCTGCTAGAGAGAGCAGAATTGCTTGAACAAATATGGGAAATGCCCGGGTAGGACAGGATTTGAACAGGGTGTGATGAAGAGCAGAAAGAAGATGCTGCCTTCTTAATCTGTGTAGATGAATGCAGAGTGAGGTGGAATGAAAGAATGCAGCAAACCACTTTGGTCCTTAGCCTACAGAATTTATGGTACTCCTCCGAACTGGCTATATTTAGACAAGCAGAAACTGAAATAGTTAAACACTTTCTTCCTCAGTGCTACAAAAAACAAACTTTAATAAAGAAAATTTGTGGAAAGGCAGGGAGAAGAGGTAAGTTCAAGAAAAAGAAATTGGTCAACTTTTTCCTATCCCACCTCTCAAAGATGGACTGCTGAAGTCAACTGAAAATATATCAGCATGCAATATTCTGCTTCCATTGACATTCCTCATTCCTGCCTCTAAGTTATTACCAAATGTGCCATCTGAATTATGCCTATATGGTGTGATAGGCAAAGAAAGTGGCTGAATCCTCCACCCCTCTTCTGAATGTAAATAGCCAATGGAGGAAAAGCTGCTAATCAAAACACCATTACAGGAATGGGTGAATTAGACTGTCCATCATCTTTAATCCCCTTCCTGTTTGTCTTTTCCCACATGTTATGCTACTGTAAACCAGGCAGTAAGATGGTCTCTGGATGAATAGACAAATACCATCCTGAGGGCCTTGAGTTTGACAAGAATGAGGTGCAGTGAGTTTTTATAGTTTCCATAGAATTTTTATTGAGTTTTATTCCAACGGTTTGGGGCTTCATTTTTTTTTCAGTTTTGAGTACCATCCACATTTTTATTCTCGACAGTTATATAACTATTTTCAAATGAATGAATGAATGAATGAATGAATGAATGAATGAATGAATAAATAAATAAATAAATAAATAAATAAATAAATAAATAAATAGATAGATAAATAAATAAAGTGAGGGGGGAACACCAGGGTGATAAGAAGCATTGAATCCCAGCACATTCATTTAGAATTTCTCTCATTTATTTATACAAGAAACAAATGCCAGCCTTCAGATTCTTCTGTGTTTTGTTCAGAAATCAGTGGAATTGGTTCTGTCATTCCATTAATTTACTAATTCAGCCTTGCACTAAGCTAACAAGAAACACAAAGTGGAAGCATTTGTAGCACTGCTAACTAAGAGGTTTGTACTATTATGCAAATCAAATAGACCATTTAAAATTTATCAAGCAAAGACTACTTTTATTATTCTGGACATGATGTTTCATATTGTACTGCTTGTGATAGAGAGCTATTTGCATTTAACTAGAGCAGGGGCAGCAGAGAATACTTTATCTTATATGACCAAGTGTGATTAGACACACAAGGAATTTGTCTCCAGTGTAGAAGCTCTCAGTGTACATGGAAAACAACAGAGTAATAATAATCATATGATAGGAGGAGAAATAATAGTACTAGAGTCTTACTACATGCATAAATATGCTTAGAGATAAGGCAGTACTGTGGGAGTTAGGTGTTCAGCAGAATGATGGCATGAGAGAGAAAAACTGTCTGTGTATCTAGGATCCCAATGTGAATTAATATGCTAGACCTCAAGCATTGTTGTGCAAAACCATGTAACACTGGTACAGGATTGCTGTGTTCCAGTTTTTAGAGAAACATCAGCAGAAAGACAATAGATGAGCCTGACAAAAAACCATGCAGAGGGTGAATGCTCACATCAGCCTTGAAATAGGTGGTAAGGGTCACCATAATGCCACTACTTGTCACTTGAAATTGCCTGACTTCCAGTGTAATGGATTTGTGACTGTCATGGAATGCCATCATTACAGGAAAACAAACTTCCAGAACAGTACAGCTAAGGACAACTTAAACCTCTATTGCTAATGGGCTTGGGATGAGATTAAAGCAATGGCCTGGGAAACTGCAGGGGGAAAAATGCTGCTGGCACATATTTGTGCCATAAACAGATGTGGGACACAGTCTTAGAGGGCCATAAATACAGGCAAAACCACTTCCATTGCACAGAAGTATATGATCTACTATTATACACTCCTTTGCAAGAATCTGAGTGAGGTTGTTTTAAATTGTTTCAGGATTTACACTGTTTAAACTGTACCAATGTTATGAAACTCTGCACATTGTTTCAGATTCACTTAGTGTTCTGCAAGCTGATCTTTACAATAAGCTTATATGTACATTGCCTCCATTGATGGATCTTATCATAGGTTGTTAGTGTCTTCCTGATCCTCATTATCTTGCTTACTCAGGTGTCAAGATGTCATTGAAAGTACAGACAAGTAACATCACAAACAAGAATGATCCCAAGTCCATCAACTCCAGGGTCTTCATTGGGAACCTCAACACAGCAGTGGTCAAGAAGTCAGATGTAGAAACCATCTTCTCTAAATATGGCAGAGTGGTGGGCTGCTCTGTGCACAAAGGCTATGCATTTGTACAATATTCAAATGAAAGGCATGCACGGGCTGCTGTCCTAGGGGAGAATGGGAGAGTACTCGCCGGTCAGACTCTAGGTAAGGTCTCCTTCCATCTCTCTCTATCTTCCCCTGTATTCTTTAAGGAAAGATTGCTGTGGGATTGTAAAAAGCACTTTCATATCTGACTAAAATAAATATTCCTTAGTCATTCTGCGGTGAAATTTGTCTTCTATAGTAGAAGAATTTTTAAATATCTGAAGTAAAGTAGGACTTCATCCAAACATTGTTGTCCTAATAATGTTTCAAGAGGAATGGCTTTTCAGCCTTGGATTAAAGTCAAGGATCTCAGCAAACATAAAATGATAAGCTTGAAAACACTCCAGAGTCTCAGAACAATACAGAAGTGTATTATTGGCTCTAGAAGACAAATATCAAGAACTGTTAAGATTCTTCAAAAGTCACTAACAAGTTCTAAATGGGCACAGTGGAGATGCTTGGAAGTTGTATTTTTTAATCGCTTCCAGGTAACGTACATGCGTTACCAAGAATTGCTTCCTTTTAAAGTACATGTTTTGTAATGCAGGATGTCTCCGGTTCAAAAAACATTTCTAGGGCCATTTAAATCAGAGTGCACCATTCTGTTGGACAAATTGTGCTTATAATCATAGACATCTGCAACTAGCCTCAATGATGCCAAAATGGCAAAACTGACTTGTAATGTACCCGTGCAGGTTTTGCCATTTAAATATTTGTGAAGGGACATTGCATGCAAGTACATTGTAAGGAAGAGAGTTTACATCACAGCAGGCATTTCATCCTCCCTCCCTCTCTGTCTCTTCTGTGGATGTCTTTGCTTGAAGCAGAGCTTTGCTTGAAGTAGACAATCTCCAGCCTTGAACCTCATGCAACCCTATAGCCAGTTTTCTAAGGCACCTGCTACCTCTCTAACTGGACTGCTGAATGTCAGAAATACCATGGTTTTGTATGGAAAACTATTATAAAATAAATGGTTCTCTAATTCCTAGAATAGAGAGTCAATTTGATGTAGTGATTAAGGCATCAGGCTAGAAACTAGGAGACCATGAATTATGGACAAAGAGCCTTGGTGGTGCAGTGGATTAAAGTGCTGTTATGTAGCACTTAGCTGTCAGCTGCCTGCAATTAGGGCGAGTTCGAATCTCACCAGGCTCAAGGTTGACTCAGCCTTCCATCCTTCCGAGGTAGGTAAACTGAGGACCCAGACTGTTGGGGGCAATAAGCTGACTTTGTAAAACACTGCTTAGGGGGGAGCCAAATGCCCTAATAAGGAGGTATATACAAAGAATGAAGGCTATTGCTATAAAAGGTTGTAAGCTGCCCTGAGTCTCCAGAGAAGGACGGCATATAAATTGAAATTTTAAAAAAGGCACAAAGCCAGCTTGGTAACCTTGGACAGTTCTGGGATTGAGGCAGTGGCCAAACACTTCCAGAAAGCTTTGCAGAGAAAACTGCAGGGACCTGGCAGTTGCCAAAGTAAAACTTTATTTGAAGCCTCTCCCCCCAAAAAATTCTTGGAATAAGACCTATAGTTATCATATGTGGTCTGTAAATATCCAGGGGTGTGACAGACATAAAATGACTGTATCTCATTGCTACCAGCTAATAGCCAGGCAGGCCTTTGCAGTCTTCAAGTAGTTACTCTTGACATAGCACATTTTACCTCAACCCACTCCAAACAAGACCCTAACATTCCCCTTGCCTCAGAGATGGAGGAAATTCCTCACAAGTCGTGTGGTTCCATTTACTGTACTTCTAAGCATCTTCCTGCTTATTTCTTCTCAATCACTGTCTATCTACTTTTCTTTATATGTTGGTTTTAGGAATCCTTCAAATTGGTTCACTTTGCTGACAAGTACAGCAGTTTGAGAATATAATAAAAGTTTATTCAACCAAAAAAGCAATAACATACTGAATTTAGAAGAATTCTGGAAAAAAGCTTTTTGTCAATTCCCTTTTTATCTGTATTAAATTAAGATGTGACACCTTTTCAAGCATGTCTTTTAAAATTTGTCTGACAATTTCTACTACCCCCGGAAAGTTTTATTTAAATGTTCTAGGAAGATGCCATCCCAACAACTCAAAATGGGCAAAAATCAGAAATATTTATTGAACAGGGTTATCTAACTGTGGTCCAATGGATTTATGGATTTATCGCTATAAGAAACCCCCAAAATTGCTATTTTCAAGACAAATATAAAGATGAAATATATTTATTTATTTACTTTATTCAATTTCTATAGCCACCCATCTTGTCAATGACTCTGTGTGGCTTACAGTTCAAAAAATTTAACAATTACAACACTGAACATTTTTAAACAATAAAAAAACAATAAAAACCTCCAAATAAACATATCTATAACAGATGAAATACTTAGCCAGCTAGAAATACAGCCAGGAAATGGAGCCCTTAACACATGCAGCACCCAGCCTAAGGAACATAGCCAGGTTGAGCTGGGGTCACTGCAGAAAAAAAACCCTTGTCTTCTGGTCCCCATCAGCTGACATTCTTTGGATGTCAGGAGTTGCAACATGCCCATTCTATTTTCTGCTGGATGACTAGAGCTGGGAAAAAAGTGGTCCTTCAGGTAACCTGGCCCCAAGTCAAACAATGTTTTAAAGTTGACAACCAACACCTTAAATTGCACCCAGAAATATACTGTATGCTAATGCATCTCAGGCAGAAGTGGTACAGATATATGCTGTATATCTGGTTCCATTTACTACCCACACAGCTGCATTTTGCACCAGTTGAAGTTTCTGAATGCTCCTCAAGGGCAGCCCCATGTACAGCATGTTACTGTACTCGACACCAAAGGTCACAAGGACATGAGTTACTGTGAGCAGGGCCTTCAGTCCAGGCATGGGCGCAACTGGTGCACCACTCAAAAGTGTACATAGACCCCCCTAGCTGTGGCTACCACCTCCTCTTCACAACCCCTTCCCAGAACTAAAGATGGAAGAACCTTTTCTCCAGAGACTCCCAGTCATTCTGTCTTGCTTAGGTTGAGTCAAAGCCCATTTCGCCCCATTCAGTACCCAGCACCCACTAGAGAGTGGGATAGGATGTCCACAACATCACTGTGTTAGAAATACAGTGAGCCAGACAGAAATTGAAAGGCTAATATTGTCTTTGGTGTTACACCAGAATATTACTTTTAGCCGAAGTTATTATTTTTTCTACTTTACTGTAATTAGTAAAGAACTCAGAGAATCAACCTGCTGCTTATTCCTGAATTACTTATCAAATACTTCGAAGCAAAAGCTAAAGCATGGGTGTCAAAGGTGACATATCGTGATGTTTTTTGCCTTTGTGGAGCCGGGGTGGGCATCTGGCCCACAGGCCACCAGTTTGACAACCCTGAGAGAAAGGCTTGTAAACTGTAATTCCCACCTCAGTCTGGTTATTTTAGCTGCAATGCTTTAATATTCCAGTTTTACAACTTTATACTGCAAAGGCATGTTAAAAAAGACTGCTTACTTATATTTTTATATTTATATTTTATAAAATATATTTTATATATTTTTTCAACAAAAGACACATCAAAATACAACAGCCCTATCAACCCCATTTGGAATCTACAGTAGTCTCAACTAAATTAAAAGCAGCAGTAGCATGTTTCAAGGATAGCCAATCATAAATTAGCTCTTTTAGAACTTCTTCACAAGTAGACAAGTTACAAATTGACTGAGGCAAGGAACCAATCAGAAATTGGCTTTTCAAAATTCCAATGATATGATCCAATTAGAGATTAGTTCTGTTACAAACACAAGAGCTCAGTCAGTTCCTACTCAGTTGCCTGTGAGCTTCCAAGAAAGTACATTATACAGCAGATCACTTTCACTTCTGAAGATGCCAGCCATGCTTGCTGGCGTAACATCAGGATACCAGATAATTAGACTATGGCCTATTAGCCTGGAAGCTCATCAACACTGGATTGATGCTTGCTGTGAAAGCCTGCATCAATATATTCCATAATTGGCTTCTTTGGAGTCCTCAGCCAGATCAAGACAATTTGGAAACAGCTTAAGCTGTTTAAAGTGTTAATAATTACAAGCAACATTTGAAATGAAATTGGAAAATAAATGACAATTAGTGAAGATTTTGAAGCTTGGTATATTATACACAAGTTGACATCTTCACTGCCACATTTTGCATTTATGGAAATTTACAGATATTCCTTAGGTCTAGCCTATGATCATGCCAAGACTTGAATAACTACCATCACATCAGAGTGATTTAGAATGGCAAAAGTTGACATGAATTCTCTCTTTCCCACATAAGCAGTTGTGAGTGCAGGGATAGGGTGAGATTAAGAAGTCTTCCCAATGATGACCTAGTAGCAGTATCACCTCTTTCAGAATAAATTGAATTCCAGTTGTCAAGCCACCTCTCTTTTTTATAGATGTAAACTTTTTAGATATAAACATGTTTATTTTCATGATATCAAATCCATGCAATTATCAACAATACTATTGTTTTATTTATTTGTTATTCAATTTGGATAGCACCCAATTCCACACTGTCTCCGAATAGCTCACTATATAAAGAAAACACAGAAAAAGCATAATGGGATAAATAAACAAGATAGAGAATCCAGACAACCAATTAAATATGTACAACGGGCTGACAACCTATGGAAGCGTATATTAAGCACCTTCAGCATAGGGTTCCATCACTCTACCCCAAAAGCTTGGAACACAGCCAGGCTTTTAAGGCCTTCACAATAATATCAGGATGGAAACTATCTGGATCAGAGATGGGACTTCATTCCAGTGGGTAAGCACTACAGCATAAAACCTGCATCCCAGGAAATGACTTATTGAGTGGACTTGGAGCATGCTCACTTTGTTGATTCATATTGGCCAGGAAGAAATCATGAAAGATAGGTAGTTCTTCGAATAACCAAGCCCTATATCCAATAGGAGTTCATGGGTAACAACCAGTACCTTGAAACACCCCTGGAAGCGCATTGGCAACCAGTGCAACTCATGAAGTGCCCATGGTCATAATGAGATAAGTTCACCATTACTTGTGCCACTGCTTTCTGAATCACCTGAAGCTTCCAAATGTTCTTCAAAGACAGGATATTGCAGTAGCTGACCTATGAAATGATGGGTGCATAATTCCTGCAATGTCACAATTGAGCAAGGAATGTAATAGGTGTTATGCAAAGGCCCTCTTGCCCATAGTTGCCACCTCCTCTTCAAAAAGGATTTGTGAATACAAAAGGACAATACCTGCTATGAGTGTGGGTTTTTGTGCATGTGTGTGTGATTTTTTTGGAGTTTGGTAACAAAATGTGATAGATTTAAGAATTATCAAATATTAATAGCACCTCATTTCAAACTCCCTCTGGACATCTGGTGATCTCATGTCCTTTATTTTAAAATAAGATAGTACAGGCCAATGGGCTGGAACAATCATTGCCCACTGTTAAATTGGAGCCATTGTCCACTCAGATAGCTGGATGTAATCTAGATTAGTGTTTCTCAACTTCAGCAACCGAAAACATGTGGACTTCAACTCACAGAATTTAAAAACTGTTCTGTATTATTAATCAATTAAGCTTAACATTGTGGAGTTATGCTGAAATGGAGTATGTAACTAGTCCTTGTATCTATTATTTTTACTTTTTTTAGTTGATTGTTTCAATAGTGTATTTTTTGCTGTATTTAGCGGCATGTTGTCTTGAAGAATATAAAACTGAATTCTACCTTGTTAGACATTCAATGTATTTTTTTCCATTTCCTCTTGTTTGTCTAATAACAGTGAATACTGCCAAACACAGCATTTGAAATAGCTGAGAGCCCAGTTAACAAGAACCTTTCCTGTCTAAGGATGTAGATCTCTCATTATCTAAGGTCTTAACATCCTCAGATATTTTTGTTTATAATATTATCTTATTTAACCAAATACATGGTCATCACCATCTAATGCCAAGCCCTTCTTTAAGGGACTTGCACAGGCATTGCATAAAACCTGCAGCTTGGTTCTTGTACCACCTGAGCTCCCTTCCTCAAATGTGATGTGACTTTTTATGCAGCTAATTCCTGCCTGATGTGTGCAGTTTGCTATGGATCCGTCTGACAGTTTGCTGCAAGAAAAACAGATGTTCTAGAAGCAGATGCCCAGGCATTGTCTAGCATATTGCTTTTTCTTCAGCAATGCCACCAGCTGTTGAAAATAATGCCTTGGAAATGATGGTGACATTTGGTATACTGTGTGCTATAGCACCACTGAGAAGTCCCAAATCAAATTAGGCACAAGATGTGGCAAGCACTGTAAAAATAAAAAATAAAAAGAAGCCAGAAGACTTATTCTCAGGACTTTGCTGCTGTGAGATATGACAAAAAACAAACAAAAAAACCAAAAAAACCCTCCCATGTTCACTCATTATAAAAAGCAGCCTGTCCACTAAGCAGCCATGAATAATCATGCAGTCCAAGGAGGGTGTTTAATCACAATCAACTCAAAGTATAATGGACAAATCCTATAGAGAGACCACAGGATTTCCTCAGGGATAATCCTGATTACCTCCACTGTAAACATAATATGTGAGAGCCAGCTGGCTGGCTGGAAAAGCCTTTGTTGTTTCTGTGAAACATAGTTCTGATCGAACTGTCTGAGTCTTGCATTCAGTTTAGCTCATTCTCTTTAATGCAGGATGGCCAGTTTTAACATGTTGGGTGTCATACAGAGGCAGTCCTCGACTTACAACCAATAGCTAGAAAAGTCATTTATGATGGGTCATTGCATTTGTGACCATTACAGCACCCACATGTTCATGTTGTCGAAAATTGAATGTTTGGCATTGGCATGTATTTACAAATTACAGTCTCCAGGAATCTTGTGATCACCATTTGTGATCTTTCCTGTCAGCGTCTGACAAACAAAGTCAATGAGGGTAACTAGATTTGGTTAATGACCATGTGATTCACTTAACAACTGCAGTGATTCACTTAACAGCCATGGCAAAACAGACATGATTCAGTTAACAATAGAAATTCTGGTCCCAATTTTGACTACCTGTACTACTTTGAGAAAACCTTTGCTTCTCTTTGAGAAGTTACATGGGTATTTCTGGCCCAGATCCTATCTGCCCCCCCTATGAAGAAGCAAGAGGCCCTGTTGCTTGCATCTGTCTTTGTGCAAGCCTTCTTGTCTATTCTCATTCAAAGGATCTAGGCAGGAGAGGAGATTTTGAAGGCTGCAAAAGGAAGGAAACAGCAATAGCACTTAGACTTCTATATCACTTCACAGTGCTTTATAGCCCTCTAAGCAGTTTACAGAGTCAGCATATTGCCCCCAACAGTCTGGGTTCTCATTTTACCCACCTTGGAAGGATGGAAGGCTGAGTCAACTTTGAGCCTGGTGCGATTTCAATTGCCAAATTGCAGGCAGCTGGCAGCCAACAGAAGTAGCCTGCAGTACTGCATTCTAACCACTGTGCCACGAAGGGTCATCTCATCTCAAATCCTTACTCTCAGTGGTTTCAGCCAAATCTGGTTCAGTGAGTGACTCTGTGGGGTTTCTTTTTTCTCTTTCTGTCTTATTGAGCAAGTGATTGGTATGAATGTAATGTGCTGCATTCATTTATGTTTGCTGTAACAAGGCTAATTTTATACTATAAATCCTTTGTAAAGCCAGCATATAAAGGGTTGTAGATTGTCTCAGAATCCATTTGAATAATATATTTTACCTATTTTGATTTGCTTGGGAAGCATATGACTCCAATTAACAATCTGACTTGGCAAATAAATTTGATTTGGAAATGGGATTGGACTGCAAACCAAATCTTAACACAGACCTAGTAAATAAATTCCTATAAACTGATTAAATAAGCAAATGGCTACATATTGATATTTCACAGGGAACTTAAAGGACATGTTGACACAGCAAGTTCACATCCTGTAGTACATAACTGAGAGTGCAGGAAGCATGCTGAGTAATTTTTTACATACCTTTTTAAAAGCCTGGACCTCAGAATAGGGAGTCAGCTGAGTATACTGAGATGGTTCTGCTATTAGTAATGTAAACCATAATGAGCTAGCTAACTGGAACATCTTGTCTATACCATTTTCTGCAGTGTTTGTATGCGTTCAATCCAATATTATGCAGGCATTAGCTATATCTACAGGTACAGTAGTTTTACTTGCCAGTGTCTACAGATATATCTATTAGTTATATCTACAGGTAGTCCTTGACTTACAACCATTTGTTTAGTGATTATTCAAAGTTATGGCAGCACTGAAAGATGTGAATTATGAGCATTTTCACATTTACAATTGTTGCAGCATCCCCATAGTTATGTGATCAAATTTAGAAGCTTGGCAACTGTCATGTGTTTACATTTGCAATGCTCCAATGTAATGTGATCACCTTTTGTGACCTTCTGATAAGTAAAGGGAATGGGAAGCCAGATTCATTTAACTTCCATATTGCTGATTTAACAACTGCAGTGATAACTTAATAAATGTGGCAAAAAAAAGTTTGTCCCATAAAATGGGACAAAACTCACTTAACACCAATTTTGCTTAGCAATGTCAATGTTGGGCTCAGTTGCGGTTGTAAATCCAAACCTACCTGTATTGCAATGCTATATGGGAAAATTGTCCTGTATATGTTTCTGATAAAAACATACATTTTTTAAAAGGAGTTGGGAATGAAATGTGATAGTTTGACATTCTCTTATTAAAAATTGGGCAAGGAATATGTGCCAGCATTCTGTCTTTCTCTGACCACAGTCTCATCCCCAGCACTCTGCAGGCCCCCTAAGATTCAATCTTCAAGGAAGGCACCAGAAAGCAATTCCTCCCATTGGGCATTTTCAGGGGGAAAAAATAGTGGATTATCTTGGCAGACAGGGAGATTTGGATGTGATGCTTTCAGATCTATAACAGCAAATAGCAATAGCACCCTCCACCACTTCCAATATTAAGACAAATCACCATCAAGAGAAATTTGAAATGCTCAAGCCTTCTGAGAAGAAGATGGGAAAACAGAAATCTCTTTCACAAGCAAACTTTCCTGGGAAGTTTCAAGGCAGGTTTTTGGCAGAGCTTTAATGTCAGGCAATATTATATTTTTTTCAGCATTGGTTACTGGCCAATCAATATGAGCATAATAGTATCTGTGCATTTGGGAGGATTAAGGAGTACTCAAAGCTGACTCCTCAATATGAAAATAGCATACTGAGATTTGGGATAGGACTTCAGCAAGGAAAGAAATGTTTCCGCCAATATTTTCCAAACTTGGCAATTTTAACATGTGTGGAATTCCCAGTCAGCATCATAAAGTTGGCAAGTTTGAAAAACACTGGTTGAAACTGTCCCTTCCTCTTGGCTATGGCCATGATTCTGATTCCTTCCTGAGCATTGAGAAACCTAGCTATCTTCCATATTAAAACAACTGTTTTTTAATGCTGGCCCATAGTTTCTTTTTTAGATTCTTGGAAGAAAGTCTTGGTCATATTCAAGCTGGGTTTTTCACAAGACAGTTGCTAGAAGCAGAACAATAAAGGAGAATATTTGTAGCTCAGGGCTGAAATGTGGGATCCTTGGTGCTCTCTCAGCTAGGTTGTTTTCTGGCAAATGTTTCACTATCCAAACTAGTGCTTGCACCAATGATGTTACTGAGTTTGGGTAATGAAACATCTGCAAGAAAACAACCAAGCTCAGAGAGTAACAAGGACCCCTCAGAAGAACAAAACAAACAGGCATAGTAATCAAAGGTGGCTACAAGTTGGTTTAAAACGTGTAACCTTAGCCTACCTTGTCCAGTAGAGAGGAAATGTGGTTTGCTTTCTTGTGAGGGGTTTTTTTTTTTTCATTTTTATCATTTGTAAGTTGGTGACCTGGCGTAAAGGTTTTATGTGAGGAAATCAATTACAGAAATGAGGAACTTTCAATATCTAGAGGGGATTTTCTTTATTTAATTTAGTTGCTTTGCCAATTTCACCTGTCTAAGATGTGCTTTGTCGATTTCAGCCTAGGTGTTAAAAGGCTTAAGGAGTCTTTTAGAGCTGTTGTCTGGGGTTCAATGAGAAGTCAGGGAGGAAAGAGGGCAAAGGGTGGCATGGGACTTTGGCCTTCCTACAAGGCCTTTAATATAATAAATGTTAACATTTCAGACTTCTATTCCCAATGTATGAAAGAGCCAAATAGAGCAGCCCCATAATTCCTACTTGAAACAAACTGCTTAGTTAACTTTTTTTTACATGTGGTGTTGAAATATCACCCACTGAGAAGCTCAAGTCACCCCAGTAAGCTGAGAATTGTTGTTGAATATAGCATTTCAATCAGGAATTGACATTTTTGATCTCCCAGTAGGTGGTAGCAGTATTGAAGACAGCAGGAGCACCAGACATACCTCTGCAGAGGCAGAAAAACTATTCCCTTCCGTGCAAAGATGGGTGCATGGCTTGAAATAAGAACCCTAACATCTTGCTTCATTTTGCTTTTGCTTTTGCTTTTTTAAAGGGAACAATTGTTTTGAACAACACACTCTCTCCTCTGATTGTCTTTTGCAAAGCTAAAACAAACTAAAATATAATTTTAAGAATATCAGATAAGGCTACTAGACATGTATATGAAATGGTTCTATTCATTTATTTTGCATCTACTCATTACTAGAAAGTTGGATGCTTTTAAAAATATAATTATATAATATTGAATGAAAAAGGCATAGAAGTGAAGAAAATAGAAATAGAAATTGCACACACATAGTTTTGAGTATATATAAACAACTTTGTAAACTTAAAGAATAATGAAAACGTTTAAACATCCATGTTTCTATTCTTTTATATATACAGCACAATATACAGTTGTTTTTAGTAGTTAATTGCTTGATATAACTAAAAATTGAGACAGTAAAATTGTCTTTAATTAAATAATCCTTTGCTCCTATGCTATTTGAGGGTGTCATATTGGCTTCAAGTAGGTTTCTGGATATGGTTCAAATGCTGGCTTAAACTTTTTGAACCTAATGGTTTAGCTCCTAGATACTTGCAGCATCACCTCCAGATAAGAACTGATCCATTTAGTTCCCTCACATTAGTTGGGGATATCCAACTCCTGAATCTGTGAAAGTTGACATCTGTGGGGGCTTAGAAGCAATGCTCTTGTATGATGCTTCCCCTACATGAGGAATCCTCCCATTAGAGGTCAAACTTGGCACCAACTTGTGGCCTTTCAAAAAGCTACCTGAGTGGAGTTAAAGCAAGGCTTTAAAAACCATTGTGTGTATTTGTGCCACTGCATTGTAATGTTTACTATTGGTGGATTTGTATAGTTTTAAACATTATTGCATTATGTTTCTATGGATGTATGCTATTTAGAGCCATAAAATTTCAATAGTATGTAAATACAACAGACAGACTGAACTAAAATCAATCAAGGCACTATGGATTGCTTTAGTCTAATGTGTGGGTGTCAAATTTGTGGTGTCACGTTGTCATCACGTGACATTTCATGACATTTTTTTCCTTTTGTGGAGCTGGGGTGGGTGTGGCCTGTGCATGATGCATGATGCATCTGGCCTGCAGGCTGCCAATTTAACACTCCTGGTAATGCGTCAACCGAGGGGTAGGATTCCTAAGCAGATGTGCCCATCCAGGCACTGATCCAGATCCCAGCCTGTTTCACAGTACTAATCTGGTTATCACTGATGTGACACCATCTTTCACAGATCATGTAGGAATGACCCCTTTTTTCTTATGCTTTGCTTCTATTAAGCACTACCTTTTTACATTTAAATTGCTTTATTTAGTTTCCATTAAGGCAGTGGAAAGTGGTTACATGTCTTAGTCTCCACTGAACCCATTGAAATGGAGGGTAGGGCAAATTTTCTTGGCAGATCAAAGCATCTGTTTCAGTCTTTCAGTGCTGAAATTGAGAAACCCCTTCAATTATAACAGGTGACATTTGACACGTTTTGATATGCAGCACAGCTTTTAGCGTGGGTTTTACAGCAGAGGAGTTTAAAGTAACATACGGTAAACAATGTTTTCTGCATTATTAAGGAGCCTCGCTATCTTTTCCTATGCTTGTCATAGGAGGGCACACTTTGGTATAATATCTATGACTTACATGGGTATTTCATTCTTCATGAATCAATTTTTTCTTCATGAATCAATTTTTTCTAAGTGGTTCAAGGTTCTGAAAATAGGGAGCATGAAGGAGATCTATTCTTGTTCATAATGGACCCTGATGATTATTGTGTGCATAAGGCTTAAGATGACTTATCTTCCTTATATGGGATAGATTTTTGTATGAGTTTTGTATGAAAATATTTAATTGTATTTGATGAATTAATTGATGAATAACTTAGATGGGAAATGATTAATGGGACCATGGGTCTTATTGAAAATCATTGCAGAATATAAATATACCATATATTGTATATTTTTCAGAAAAAGGAAAACACCATTGCTTCTTTGAATGTAACAGATATATCTGAAGAAAATAACTGTTGCCCAGTATTAAAACAAAATTATGTAGCAATCCTGACCCCAAAAGAATTGTTAAAGTAGCTTAAATTTGCTTTGAATGTTTGCCTTAAGGACAGATAGGGAAAAATACTACAGTAATTCCAAACCATTATTCGTTGCAGATATAAACATGGCTGGAGAACCGAAGCCCAACAGACCAAAAGGACTAAAGAGAACAGCATCTGCCTTGTACAGGTAGGGTTGCTGAAGATTTTGCCAGGGCTACACACCTATATTTAATCATGCATGAGGGCAGCCTATCAGAGCCTGCTATCCTAGGCTGCCGCCATCAGAATTCTTCAGCAGCCTAGTGAGAAGTAGGCCTGATACCTTTTGGCCCCCAGAATTGTTGAAGGTAAACCTGGAAAACAAGCTTAGACGTTTGGCAAATAAATGGCTCTTTGAGCAAGGTTTCTAGGGCTTAGGTCATACATGCAGTTGGCAAAGGCAATGAAGTTCAGGCAGCAGCAAGTGGCATCTGGCAGGAGTTTGGAAGCAAAAATTAGGAGAAGGGAATGAATGAGGGAAAGGACTAAGCAAAAAGTAGGACTTTCTGAAAACAGGAGGGGCAATTCGTGTCAGATTTGAATATAGTAGGATGATAGCAATCAATGCAACTGAGAGACAGCAATGGAGGAGTAATATGAGGGTCATAGCATTCTAAATTATCAAGAAAGGTAGAAG
>JANHFR010004532.1:81114-92341 GCA_032468015.1 Mimophis mahfalensis
TTTCTTAGTACAGTACTGAAAGCTAGCATTACAAAAACTCTAAATAGATTATGGCAATGATAATGTGCATTTACACTGCAATGTTTTCCCAAAATTACATGCATTAATATGGCATCTTGATATATTTTAATAATTTTTATTAGACCATCCTAATGCACAAAGTGAACACCAAAATGCAAAGGAAAGCTGGCTACAGACAGCTAACCTAAACCCAATTAATACAAATCTCACATTTATCTGTGGGATTTGTCCCCTATAACCAGATGATGAAGTTCTTATATGCATGGAGATATTCAACTGGGAGAACCTATTTGTGATTTAATATTCTATGATATGTTCCATTACATTAATTCAACTGTGCCCATTTGCTTTTACAATACACTTAATTAGGACAACAAATGTTTTTATAACACAATTGGCCATGACGCTTGCATGTATCCATACCATTGTTAACAGAGAAACCAAAAAATTCAAATGAAAGAGTCACTGTTATAATAACTTTAATTTCTCTTGCATTTTACAGAATTCTATGAACAGATTAAAAAGCATCTTCTTTCTCATCACTTGACAGTTGGTAAAATATTCAGTTAGCAAATGCCAACAGTTTGAGGATCTGATCTTGCAAGAATCTCACAGACCAACCCAAAGCAAAGCAGCTTTTACTATCTTGTTTTTAATACATCGTAAATCCACTCAGGTTGTAAGCCTGTCCAGCCATTTGCACCCAGATCATTTCGCAAAAATTCAGTGTCAACCAGCCAACTAGTTAGCTTTGGCACGGAGCTGCGCTCTCTTGCCTGTGACAGCCTGGAAACCAGTTTTAATGCTGGCAACAGAGCAGCGCGAATGGCAAGTCTCACACTGCAAAAAATATAATCTGGTGTCCTTCTGCAAGATTGTGTCTGGTGACCGACATGTATGGCAGGTGACATATTCCTCTGTGGGAACAATTAAATAAGTATATTAGCAATAAGAAACTATAAACAAATAGTAAACACATTTTTATCATTATGCACTTATCATTCAAATGATCAGGTAATTTTCAAAACCAACCGCAAATTTACTAGACTATAAAACAAAATTAGTAAACAGAGTATTAACTTCATTGCAAAGTAAATTCTCTTAAAACATTAATTTCTCTGCCCATTTACTGCATGCGCCTATATATCACACAAGAGAAGTACAATGTCTTGCAAGCACCTTACAAGATGGGACAATTGACTTCTGGTTTTGGCAGATACAAGTCAGAACTGTATTGTAAGTCAACCTTTTTTAAATCTAGCACAGAATTGTGAAAGGAAACATCAACACTGTTAACACCCATCTGTTCAGGTTAAAATCTAACCATTCTATTAGCTTTCTTCATTACTTACTAAGTTTACATCACTGGTCCATACTTTACAAAATAAGCATTCTAAATGATCAGCAACATTTGCCAGACTTCCTTTTCAATGCACCATTATTCAATCCTCTTTATTAGAGATGTCTGAGATCTTCAATAGTGTACCTCTATAATCTTTTAATATGCAACTGACAATAGAACCTGGAAATAACCACATAACTTTTATACTCTTCAATACAATTCAATTGGTACTTCATTTGCTTCCATACGGTAACAATACATTATGTAACCTCATGGAAACAAAAAATACTACTATATCAAATAAAACCAGAAAAAATAATTCCTTAGTATATAACCAAAAGACCCAGGGATTTACATTTTCCCATCAAATGTGACTATCAAACATTCTGTTATAATTGTGCTATTTGTCTTCATTTCATCAAAGATATAGTAGGTGATTCCTCAAAATGATGCTTCTGGTTGTACTGTAGCACTTTTTCCTTTTTGACAACTAGCAAAAATACGGTAGTTTCAGAAGATTTTAATGAAATTACAAGGTGGCAATTTTAGCACTAGTAGTTATGCAAGAAGCAAGATTAAAAAACTACATGAAACAGTATAAATCTTCAATAATAGAATACACTTACTGATATATCTTCTCAAGACATTTTCTATCTGTTTTTGTTGGAATCTTCCTTTGATTACAAGTTGGTTGTTGCCATCTATTGAACCACTAAATAAAATAAAGATATTAAAATTAGAATTGCATATTTTCAATGATAGAGAGGCTTCAAGACTTCCAAAAATGCTCACCACATTATATGCAAATATACTGCAATCTATTATCAGACAGTGAAGCTAAACACATTCCTCTATAGCTAAAATAGGGCTACACAAAAATATGCCAGTTTAATGTAGTGATTAAAGGCACAAACCGGAAATTGGAAAACCACGAGTTCTAGTCCTGCCCTAGGCATGAGCTAGTTGGATGACTCTGAGCCAGTCATTGTCTCACAGCCCTAGGAAGCAGGCAATGACAAACTACTTACAAAGATGTTGCTACAAAACTGCAAGTACTTGCCCAGAAGTCAAGATGGACTCAACAGCACGCACACACAAATGTTAATATCCTTGGCATACCCTGTATCTTTTGTGGAAATGCAAGAGCTATTTTCTTTTAAATACTTATGGCAGGCTATGTTCTAAAACAGCTAAAAGAAAATTCTATAGGCATGTGTTGCCTTCTAGGGAAAAAAACAAACAACAGAAAAAAACAGTATTCTGAGGAGAGCATCAACACTGTTGCTTTTGAAGCAGTCAACTTGCTGAAGAGATGTCATAATCTCTGTACAGAGGCTACTACCAAAAATCCAGAATCATTCACAAAGAGTAAATATCACAGAAAAGACTAAGTTCGAAGAACTCACCTTGTACCCAATTCTGCCAGCAAAAAAGCCAGGAGATGTTTAGGTTGACGATGTAATCTAAAAGTAAGGAAGTTTATCTAGTTACCAAAAAACAAGTATTTAGAATACTGTACATTCATCTCTTTTATTATCATAGTGTAGCACGTCACATATGGAATGCCAATACAAATATTTGAAACTTTAAAAAAAAAAAAAAGCTAATGTCTTTGTAGGATATTTGAAGAAGATAAAATAGGAGTCAGTGAAAAGGAACTAAGGATAGCTTAGGCCACCACCCACGATAACAATTTCAAGGAAAACATAGGATTAAATTTGTTCGTAAACTCTGAAACAGCAAAATGACATATTTATCTAATATCAGATATGGCAGTGTAACACAAGTTACAATAACACATTTTGTTTATCTAAAGAAAACTGTCTGCAGTGAAGTTTCACATGAATGAGATCAAGACTTTCAGTAAACAATTTATACGAGTTAGAACTGAACTGTCTGGGGCTTCACATGTTTGAAATGTCATCACAAGAAACTAGGTACAGTTTACAAATTATATTGAATAAATTTCTATCTCAGAGTAAGCCAAAACCAAACCAAACATCTTATGCCAGTACTATTATGGGTATTTTACAAAAACATCCAGCTATTGTACAAATAGCCTTTGTGGCCACTTTTGTCAGAAATTGTGATGGCCATTAAGGACATGATCGCCTCATCTGCTCTGTCTAATGCAATTGTTAAATTAATGCACGGGTCATTAAACAGAGGATAGAGGAAGCCCTGGGAGGCCTCCTGCAGTTCATGTCCCAGGCCTCTCAAGATTTCTGCTCATCCCAATGCAACCCATGTTCTCCTTTTCGTCCCTTGGGGTTCTCACAGGTCTTAGGCCTACTTCCCACACTACCAGGTCTCACACCCTCTTCCTCCTCACCCCATATCACCCATTGCACACCTTTTCAAAGGTTTCTGGAGCTCAGAATAAAGAAGCATTCACTCTGCCACTGGGTTACATGACATGATCCTGGAAGCAGCCATTTTTCTGAGTAGCCACAATTCGATATGATTACTTGGAAAATGGCAGCTGCTCCTGGGATCATGCTAGTCAGGCAGCAACTTGCCATGCTTTCCTAACCCAAGCTCCACAGCATGGATATACAGAACATGGCAAAATACTACGAAGCTCACATTAGGGGAGCATAGCAAGCCACTTGGTTACTGGGTCACATGGTACAATCCTGCAAGCAGACATTATTTTCGGAGAGACCACAAATCAATGTGGAAAATGAAAGCATCTTTCAGGATCGTGCCACATGGCCCAGCAACAGGGTGGTTGGTCTGTCATCTTTCCTTAAGCTCCAGAGATCTTTGAAAAGTGAGGAGGAAGGTGTGCAGCCCAATGGTGTGGGAGGCCTGTGGAGACCAACGGGGGAATGGGGGAACACTGCAGTATTCCTGCACTGAATCGTAAGAGTGAGTGACTGCAGGAGAGCTGCAGCTGCCACAACTTTGGGATGAGGTCGTAAGGAGTTTTTAGTTAATCCATCTTAAGCCAAGGACTACCTGTATAAAAATATTTTGCTCAACATTACAATGCGTACATATAAAAGAATTTATTTCAAAATAATAACCCCATGCCTGCCCTTATGTACCTTGCTGAATTCACTATTCAAGCATTTTACTAAATGTTTGTATGTAAGCTAGCCTCAGTTGCAATGTCTCATTATATCTTGACTCTCTCAAGCTTTAGATGTTCAGTCTAAATGTCTGAAGAAAAACTGCTAAGGATGTAGCTAAGAAATCAATCTTTTCTGGTGGCTATTGTTTTATAGTAATTATATTTCTTCTTAATTAATCATTATTCTGGTGGTTCTAAAATACTTCCAGATATTAGCCCAACCTCACTAGGAATTTTTCTAGCACAAATAAACAGGAATTTCACAAAAACCATATTCACACTTCACTAGATTGGCTAAAAAGTATTCCCAGTTGATCACTGAATGAATCATGTACGCTTGCAACAGTCATTTCAGAATAAGATATCTGCACTTGCAAATGAATGGTTTTGTCTATGTAACCTCACAGTTCATAATTGAACAATAGTGGTAACACAGTTCCTTGACCCCAACTTTTACTAATTCCTCTCCCAAACTGCAATGTAAAAAAACTTACAGTTTACAAATATCTGTGAAGTTAACAAATGATGTTTTCTTTGTTCCTACTCTTACAACTTGGGGAGGTTTCATAACAAATTTTCTTTTTTCACCAGCTACCATATCAGGATTTTTTTCCCTCATGATGTTAAATACACGATTCAGTAACTGCAAAGATAAAGAAAAGAACATCAAAAGTTAATTAATATTGATGATTAACATACAAATTGATACTAGTACATATTTGTGTTTTATTTATTTACCTGGGGAAAAAAGCATGAAATTTTCTCTGAATTAGAAAAGTCAGCATAGTTAAGATTTAAAAAAATTATCTAAAAGTGTTCTATTTATTTAAAATAGGCATGTTCTACTCATAATTCCATAATCCGGAGGCAGAATAAAAAATTCAGTCTAAGATAACAAAGCTGCATTTCCCTTCATCTATATATATAAAGCAGATTGTGGGTATGTAAGTATGTGGGTGTGTTTATGTATGTGCCATATATGCTGTTCCATGCCTGGACCAATGTCAACCAAACTTGGCACTCAGATATCTTACCCTCCGGCGACAAACACTGAGGGGATCAGACACGCCATTGAGGCATCTGTGCCCCCTAAAAAGGGTGCTGAAGTGCCAACCACCACCAACAGGCAAGCAACTACCATTTTCCTTGGCACTCCACAAGGGGCCCCAGAGAGCAGCATGAGGCCATGCGTGGCACATGCGCAGTACACACAATATTTTGAAGTGCTGGCGCCGGTGGCCTTCAGGAGACAGCGGCAGAGGGATGGGAATGGGTATGGGACAGGTGGCGGCGAGCCGCTGGGATGAGGTTAGGCCAGGTGGAGCTGAGCAGTGTGGGGGTGGGAGACAGAGGAGGCAGCAGAGGTGGCAGGGAGACAAAGGAGGCAGAAGCAGTGGGAGCAGAAACGGAGGAAGCGCCGGGAGCGAGGAGGAGCCAGCGGACTACTATACCCGGGTGAAGCCATGTAATCAGCTAGTTTTAGTATAAATCCAAAGCAATATTTAAACTCAATTTATATTATGCTCCCCAGATTATAAAAAAGACCAATAGATGAATTAGTTAAAAGGTGTGTAAAGTATTTACCTCATCATATGTGTAATCCCTTTCCGAGCCTGCCCATGCAGGTCCTAACTGAGAGCTAAAAGAGATTCCATCATCTTTTTTGTTGTCATCATCCTCCAATGCTGCAGAATTACAAACATTATTTCAAACTCTATCAATTTCCATTCCACAATGTGCACAGAATATTTTTATGTGACACAGAGATGTATATGTTTCAACCAGAACCTCTTACATTAGACCCTAAATGAGAGGGGGGAGCTAATCCAAATAGTATTAAGAATAAGGTGAGGCAATATAAGTTGATTACAACTATAACAGTAATGGTTAATAATATATATTGGGCTGAGTTACAATGCTTTTTAAGGTGTTTTTGAAAATGTAAAACCATAAATCAGATTTACTGGAATACCCATACTGAATTATGTTGCTCTAAAACTATCTCCACACCTTTCAAGTACTTTGAAGTATTATCTTGGATTTTGAAAAGGCGAATGGGAGAGATATGAAGATCTGGGCCAAAGAGAACAAGGAGTGAAAATGGCTGCATTGCTAGAGGTTAGAAAGCTTAAGAGCCTCATTGAAGCACTCAGTTATTGGACTCAAAACGTCTCCTTTGCCCTCTGAAATTAAATTGCTATGGCTAATGACAATATAGAAGACACTGTGGCACACTGTACAATAACATCAGTGAAGATGGTCAATGTTGTATTGGACCAAAACTTTCTCTACACCACTGCAGCGTTTGACAGAATGCTAATAGTTACAATAGCTTGTCTTTCACCCTGGTTATAAAATTTAAATATAGCTACACTTTTTGTATCAACCTTCAGTGCTACCAACTTTGACCAACAGTGACAACATCAAAAAAGTTACCTTCATCTTTATCTAATACTTCATCTTCATCTGTAAACTTTGCAGTCTTTCTTTTCTTCTTCTTTCCTAACATGATATCAAGGTCATCTTCTGGTTCTACTGTTTCTTGCACATCACCTTCAATTTTTAGGTCCTTGAGAACAATTGGGAGTGTAAGGAAGAGGAAAAAGATAAATGATACAAGCAGTAGATATAAAATAATGTACAATAATTTAAAATATACACCTCTCTGTTGATCATGACAATAATCAACTAATTCAAAGGTCACCTATGGAGCAAAAGTCTAGGGGATGTATTAAAATGTCTTTAATATAATTTTGGGTTTCTTACTGATAATATCACAGTAGCAAGTTTCTTCCCCTTTTAAGCCGAGAGAAAAATAAAGACAGCTGTTTGGAGGGGGGGAACCTAAATCTTAAGTTAGTGAGATGAAGAAACAAACATGTCTTTAACCCTGTGTCAACTTACTTTCAGTCCCTCTTCAGCTTCATCAATATCAAATATCTTTTTTGTTTTTTTCTTCTTTTTCTTCTGATTAAAGAAGGTTAAGTCATCTAAATCATTTGATGCATCTGAAATGGAAAGGAAGCACATTATTAACATTCAGATTACTTTATGATTTCAGTATGGAAGAAACATGCCTGAATATATTTATCAAGAAATTTAAGCAAGCTTGTGACAATGAAGTCAGACAACTTCAATAATCGAACACATGAGAAAAATGAAAAAATAGACTATTTCAATAATGTATAAAATGTTGATTTAGACTTTTATACATTATATCCAGTAGATCTCTATAACTCAGGGTGTAATAACTGAGAATCAAGCTATAAGAATATAAACATGACAATCTATATTTTTTCAAACATGCTTACTACAAAAGCCTTGCATTTACAACCCTTATTTCAATGCCTTATTCGCCTTAACAGTAATAAGTCAGAGAGAAAAACGTAATTATTTTAAAGCCAGATAATAAAATAAAAATAATTTGTTTTTGTTTATTAAATTTGTATGCCACCCATCTTGCTAAAGCTACTTCAACTTAATTTCTCATGAAATTTTACCATGAAATACAGAAATGTAAATAAGAGTCCAATTCTAAAATATTAACAGTTGGCTGATTCATACCAATGAACCAAAGAACACAGCTGGCAATCTGTTTTAATATTTATATTCAGGAAACAAAGCAAACCATTAAACTACAGCTAGAGATAAATGTGCTTCAGCCTACATATTTCAAGAAGTTTGGAGACATACAATGCAATAGCGTAAGTTAGTTGTTTTTTAAATGACTTTCCATCCTCTCCATGAAAGTCAAGCCAGCAACACAAAGTTCACTTATTCATTTCTATCTTCCATGAATAGTGGTACAACAGCAACATGTTCACAGCCAGCCAGTAAGCAAAGTCTGAATGCATTTTCCAAACATTTTATTATAATCTGCTGCTTAACATATGGACTTCCCTGGAAAGCTTTAAAAAGCACAAATTAAATGTTGCAGAAAAATAAAAAAGAAACAGAAAACAGGATTTCTGGTAGATATATAGTAGATTACCTTTCTTTCTGCTGTCCTCTTCATCAGCTTCTATATCTTTGTCTTCTGTTGGTTCTGGCTCTACTTCTTTTGTTTCTAATAGCTGTGTCTCCTCTGTTTGTGCATCACCACCTTCTTCATCAAGCATAAAAGGCTTCTTTTTCTTCTTCTTCTTCTTGCTCATAGTAGGGTCGAAGATCATCTGCAAGAACCAACAGTATTTTTTAACACAAATTTGCAACATAAAAATACAAAAATACCCCCCAAATTTATAAGTATACATATAAATACAAACATCTATTAAATTATAAAACACAGCATAATAGAAAGTTTATCAAATAAGATCTCTACCATGCTGTACAGAGTACATTAGGAAATAACTGAAAACTTAATATGGGAAAAATAGAAAACTTTTCATAATTCAAACAGTGAAATAATCTACATAACCCAAAACACAAAGTTATAACAGTTGTTAATAATTTCACCAAAACATATTTAGCTTTTTTTAGGCACCCATTACTAAGCTCCAGAAGGAATAGCACCCATCTGGTATTCAGATATTAGGTGGTGATTTATGATTTTCACACTAAATCATTAATCTGGAAATAAAAACACATTCATCTCAATTATCAAACTGCTCATTATATAACCACAAAACTACTTTAGTTTTGAATCCTGTAGAAGAAGAAGAATCTGATAGTATGGACTTCTCTCATCAAACTCATTCTGGTCAGTCTTCCAAAAATTCAGATCAAATGTTGAAGGCAATCCAAGTTCTATGTATTCTAGCTGAAAACAGCAATCCCATGTTTATTTTACAGTAAATTACACTCAATGAAGTGAGATTTTTTTTTGCTAGAAATCATATATTTCTGCCAACCCTATCTAGATCTATCAATTTTTCATACACCTATACAGAAAACAGTTTTGTTTATGAATTTCAAAAACTATTATAAGCTTAATTATAGTGCTATACATCTGAGAGTAATAGTATAATGGAATCACACCACACTAACTGGTTATACAGGACTTTTTAAAAATATAGTATAGTATAGTATAGTATTAGTATACTATAGTATAGTATAGTATAGCTATAGTATTCTTTTCTGTAAAGAACAGAAACCAAAGAATGTATCTCAAATATCAACTTAAATATTAGTTCGTTAAATTAGTACTTCCCATTTTAATTGTCCACTTAACACAGAGATATGAACTTGTCCAAAATCAAGTGGCATAAATGTAATATTGAGAGATTTTTTTTCTGGATCTCTCAAAATGTTGGTTATGTTGATGCAGCTAGCACAAAGTACTTTTTTCTCAGAAAGGAAACTGGAGGCTAGCATGTATTCCAAATAATCTGTTAAAAGGTTGGTAGGTGATTAACCTGGTTAACATCAAACATCCATAGGCAACAGAATGAGCATCCTTGATCTAATGTCTCTTTAATATCTATGTTAAAGTATAACTGTTGAAATATCTGTAGTTCTGAAGATATATGTCTGTATTTTTTCACCACACAAAGATTAAACCTATCCTAATGATATCAAAAATGGTCAAGATAGGACAACAAATATCTAATGAGCCAATCAATAAATTGAACCTCTAGGCCTGTAGAATAAGGACAAGTTCTTCACATCTCAATGTTGTTTCAATTGGTAGATTTTTTAAAGCAGATAATGGGGCATAAAGGCTACAGGTGGGAGGAGAAAAGACAAAATACCCATACATTAATTACATTTGGCTGGTACAACACAACCACATTTTCATTTAATGTAAAGTACTTTGCTGTAACCAAGATGAAATTAAATTTCTTTTGGCTAGAGAGAAATTATTAAGCTGTATGAGACCAATCTTTAGTATAATTCTAAAAGTATTATACATAGGAAATCAAATTTATAGGTTTTGAACTTATGATCCACCAAGTAGTTGTAAACAATAAAAAACCATGAGAACTGTCTATTCCTGAAATCATAATATTTCACATAAGATTAAGTTCATCATTATATGGAATACAGATCTACACTGACATGCTGGCAGAAACCATATTATTAAATGACTTAAAAAATTAAACTAATACATTTATAGCCATCTCAACTGCACCAGTATAACTGAGATTATTGAATCATTTATTTTACAGAAAAGAAAAGTTCTAAATATCTGGAAATCTACTTTGTTTTTCATCCTTCTGCAGGCAGTGCTTCCTAATTATTGCTTAAAAAACCACACCTTATTTTACATCTGTTTTCCAAGTACTGCGCTAAAATCTTTTTAAGTGTTTCTGCTAAAGAGGGACCCTAAAAATGAATCATTCCACCAACCAATCAGAATCAAAAACCAATCATTCATGATCTCAATAAATCACTGGACTACAAATGGGAGTTGACAATATGAACTGACAGTTCAAAAATAGCTTACTCTAGGGGTCTGAATTTTTATCTAATCAAACTTGCTTAGGCAAGGCAACTGCCAAATCTCACTTTTGCTTTTGGGCACGCCTTCCATGAAAAGTAGCAGTAGCAAAGTTTGTGACATGCTGATTAAATTTTAATTATCAAAAGTGATGTATTTATTTCTTGCCAAATCCAAACCTGAAATTAAATTATTAGTTCAATTCATATTAAGTTATCATTTTACGGAGTAGCAGTACCATAAAGTTTGACACCAGCTTTATAAACAATGTAAAAGTCTATTCAAATATTGAAAACATATTTCCAAAAACAGGAAGAAATTGATTCACATACTGCTTAACATAAATATTTTAAAGCAAGGGTCTCCAAACTTGACAGCTTTAAGATTTGTGGACTTCAACTCCCAGAAT
>JANHFR010004533.1:41714-53776 GCA_032468015.1 Mimophis mahfalensis
CAGTAATTATAATTCATGAAGTGTTGGAAATATGTATTTTCCAATGGTCTTAGGCGACCCCTGTGAAAGGGCCATTCGGCCCCCAAAGGAGTTGCGACCCACAGGTTGAAAACCACTGCTCTATACAATTACAACTTTGCTGTCCAGTTATGTCTTGCATAATACAAATTTTTTCATGCATACCTTCTTTCAGGCTTTGTATTGTACACATGCTTGGAAAATTCATCCCTAAGTTTTGAAAAACACACACACATACACCTATCTTATTGTGAAATACGGTCACAAAAATGTTAATCCAAACTCATTATTACTAGCTTCTAGAAAGGAACATTTTAACCCCTTTCAGGTTACTTAAAGCAAGTCAAGCTTTTTTAATTTAGTGAAAAGCTACCCTTCAGAGAATTTTTACAGGGGTATTAAATAACTAACAATGTAAGTCAAGGCATGGAGTTTACAGATTTCATTAAGGATATGCTTTGTGTGTGCATATTAGCAACAAACAATGATACATACTCAAAGACTACATCCAGCTATCCCAATAACTTTTGATTTGCTGAAAGAACTGCTTTGTGTTCTCTCTCGATACAGCTGCCTGCATATTTTCAAAAATATTGTTTCCATTTTAAATAAAGAAAAGCTTAATCCTAGGCATTGGATCATCTTAATCATATGTTCTTGAATAAAGTCAGCTTTTGATTTTAAGATGCCATCTCATGTATGGAAGATTGTTTTGCTAGATTTATACAAAAAGGAGATGTATTCAGTAAAAAATAGATGTGAAATCTTCCAAAGTTTCCTTTGTGACTACATAAGAATAGAGTTAGCATGGAAACCTAAATGTACTCTTATTAATTTCTAGTAAATCAGGGATATAAAAGGCACATGGTGGCTCAGTGGCTAAGACGCTGAGCTTGTCAATCAGAAAGGACATTAGTTTCCCTGTTTGAATCCCTAGCACTGCATAACAGAGTGAACTCCCATTACTTGTTCCAGCTTCTGCCAACCCAGCAGTTTGAAAGCATGTAAAAAAAATATTTATTTATTTATTTATTTTAATTCCATTTATATCCCGCCCTTCTCCGAAGACTCAGGACAGCTTACAAAAATGCAAGTAGAAAAATAGGGATCACTTGTGCTTGGAATGTAACAGCATTCTGTGCACCTTCGGCATTTAGTCTTGCTGGCCACATGACCACAGAGATGTCTTCAGACAGCGTTGGCTCTTCGGCTTTGAAATAGAGATGAGCACACACACACACACCAGAGTTAGGAATGACTAGCGCATATATGCGAGGGGAACCTTTACCTTTTAAGTCAGGGATATACTGATACAAGAATGCAATTGATATAATTAATATTTAAATAACATTTGAGAAAGTATCCTTATATTTGTATTAGGTGTAACAGGTCTATTTTATGTATGCATGTATTTATATATACATAAATGTTGTATATATAAAGAAATTACTATGTTTTTAAGATACCAAAGGTATTTGTCCCAATTGGTCACTGAGAATATTTTAAATACTAATATCCTTGCTTTGTTGTTGGATTGGGACATACCGGTAGATTTCCCACAAAACAAGAGTAACTGGGATATTTTCATTTTACTGAGATTATTTTGCCTTGGGGAAAAATGAGCTAATAGAAAATACTAACATGCATTTTTGTTTGTAACAGTTATGCCATTATTATGTGGGAAGTGATGTCAAGAAAAAAACCATTTGAAGGTCAGATTTTTGTCTTTATCTAATTCTGTTAAAGAATAGCTGTGTTAGAATAACCTGTTAAAATTTAGATTAGTGTAAACAGCCCACTGTTTCCCCTTTGTCTTAAGCTTGTATTGTGTTGTACTATTGTATTGTAATAAAATACCATCTATTGCAGAATATTGGTAGGAAGGGCAGGAGAATTATTTTGCATTTAAAATTTCTAAATTAGGTTTAGATCACAACATTATTTAAAATGTGAATTTACTACTTGTGTTTCAATTTCTAAAACTGGAAGAAATGCACATATATTTCTAAGACATGCACATATTGACTTTTGCAGATGTTGTACATTACTTGCAAATTATGTTTAGCATGTCACAAGGGAAGCGTCCAGACGTTGGGGAAAAGACTTTGCCTCTTGATATTCCTTACCGAGAATTGATGGTGTCTTTAATGGAATCTTCTTGGGCACCCAATCCAGAGGAAAGACCATCTTTTTCAAGTGAGTTTCTCTGTATGATAGGTAGCTTAGCAGCTCTGGTTACACTCTGCTGTTGTATATTTGTTGCATCTGCTGAAGTGCTTCTCTTGCTTCCATATCAACTTTGCTGAGGAAAAGCCACACTTGAACACAATGTTCAAGACTGTTCAACAGCTGGAAGCATCTCCGGTATTACTTTGGTGTTGTGTGTCACAACCATAATCCACACTTTACATCCGGCTCTTAAAGGAGCACTGTCATTTATATCCAAACAAACAAATGAACTGTTGGACTTAGTGTTAAGTAAGTTCTTTAAACTTGCAAAGTGCTCTGGCAAGCTTCCACAATATTCTGGGCAAACCGCCAACTATTCAGATAACAAGTACTCACTCCCACTAATTAGTCCCAAAGCCAGAAATTCAGAGTTCAACAAAATGCAGAGATGAAATCTTCAAACCAGGACAAGACATGACACTTGATGTTCAAACAATGATACTTGATACTCCAAACCACGATACTCCATTCAACAAGTTGTTCTCTGCAGAGGTCCTTTTCCAATCACACCCCTTTTAAGTCCTATGGAGTGTGGCCAATCACCTGTCAGCTGTGGCCCAGTCCCTTCTCCTCCTTTGCTGCTGTCTGCTAATGAGCCTGTATGCTAGTGCACTAATCAAAGCCTCCTTTCCATCGCTATCGGAAGCCGAGGGCCCCTGATAGCTAGTGGAAAGCCCAGCCACAGGCTCAGCTTCATCAGCCAGTTCCTCCCTTACATCCATATCTGGCTCCAGGTCTCTTTCTGAGTCGGATTCAGCTGCCAGATCTGTAGCTCGTTGGCAAGCCGCAACATTGGGATTGCTGTATTTGTATATTAAAGTTATTAAGTATAATTTGCATTGGCCTTTAAGCTTTATTTTATCATAATAAAAATACTCTCCCAGCTTCTGACAACCTAGCAGTTCGAAAGCATGTAAAAATGCAAATAGAAAAATAAGAATAACCTTTGGTGGGAAGGTGACAACGCTCTGTGTTTAGTCATGCTGGCCACATGACCACGAAGACATCTTTGGACAGTGCTGGCTCTTTGGCTTTGAAACAGGGATGAGCACCACCCCCTAGAGTTGAGAATGACTAGCACATATGTGCGAAGGGAAACTTTACCTTTACTTTACCTAAAGTCATGTAATATGTTTGTTGCATGCAAATTCTTAACCCTGATATTTCCTAGTTCCTGTTTTGGCTATCAGATAGTGCTCAGCAAACTATGCATACCAGTTATTCAGTACTGAAAGGCATTCAAAATCATACCAAGATTGAAGACTGTGATTGTGTGTTCATTCAGTGTTTCCTTTTTTTTAATTGTTATTAAGAGGGAAAACTCTAAAAGTCATCTTTTAAATTATAACATCAGAAATCTTTACCTTGTTTTTTGTTCAGTTTTGGTGAAAGTAAATTATAATAATTTGGTGAAAGATGCTTTCTTAAGATTTAAGGCAAGGATCTTCAAATTTGACTGCTTTAAGACTTCTGGACTTCAACTCCCAGAATTCCTGCTCCAATCATGTTGGGAATTCTGGGAGTTGAAGTCCACATGTCTTAAACTTGCAAAGTTTGAAGACCCTTGATTTAAGGGATTTATTTCTTACCAACTTTTTCTTTATTTGAGTAAGAAGATTTTGGAATATGATATGACAAGATCTTTTTCTGGAAAGTTTTGAAATCAAAGGCATTTGATTTCTTAACTTCTGTGTTGAGTCACCGTATTCTGAAGCAGTTATAAGCGTGGTTCATGTAATAGTTTCAGTTTTGTTCATGTAGTATCTGAAATAATGCATTATTACATTGCAATATAAGTTTATAGGAACATACTTAATTTTAACCAGCATTAAGTGCTCATTAAAATAGTAATTATGTGAAATAATGTTAAACCTACAGTTCCAAGGCATGAAATGCAATATTACTATTCTCACAAGAATATCCAACCAAAGTAAACTTGAAGAAATGAAGCAAGAGAAAACAAGCTATAGCTGCCACTGTGATCATCCAGTGCATTGTCTTTGAAATGCCTTCATGTTGCCTCTAGGACTGCTTGTTGAGGGAGATTCATTTTACCTTATTTGTAAAAATCTTCAAGATGATGATACAGTCCTCACAGGTGGGGTCTGTCAGGTTAAAGGCTCATCCAGTTGGACTGAGCTACTGGGGAAGGATTGGGGAGAGAGAGATAGGGGACACAACATGGCTGGGATTGTAGTTCTGTTAATACCAAAGTTTAGTAAAATTTGGTGAACCCAAAAGCAATGTTTCAGTATTTGTGTATACAACAGCTCACAATATACAAACAAACAATAAGATAAGCAAAATAATAAGTAAATAAATAAAGCACTCAGTAAGAAAAATAAGCAAGATGGCAAATCTGAGTGATTGGTTAACACAAGAATATGTAACATATGACAAACATATCTAACAGTTCATCTTACCCTAAGGCCTGGGAGAACGTTAAGGCTTTCTGGAGTCCAAATCTCTTAGGGTAATTGTGTTAAAATGTCAAACAACTAATAAATATTAATTGTTCCCTGTCTGTTGGATATATATGGGATGTATTACTATCTAGTTTTACCCAGGAATAGTTGGTTTTGACATCCTTCAAATTGGCCTTAGGGAGTATACTTTAAATAGTTTTAGGGCATATAATTTCCATAATTTAAGCTTTCTGTTAAGAGACCTAATAGTGAGTATCTTTGTTTAGGGTGTTTAATAGATCTTGAATCTGTGATGAGGACCTTTGAAGAGATACCTATGCTTGAAGCAGTAATAGATTTAAAGAGGGCCAAAGTAAGTGTTCATATTATAATCTATTATGAATAGAAATTATTCCCAAAAAGAAACTGGATATCCATGTATCTGAAGTTAGAATTATCATATTATTAATCATATGCAGATGTTCACTTGCCCAGTCTGAGTTATACTAAGATATATGGGAGCTTATGGGACCATAAGACCATGGAGATATTTGTAATCAGAAAACTGCCGTGTTGGGCTGATTACAGGGCTGATTACAGAGAACTGTAAGCATGTTTAGCTAAAGAGATATACTTGTCCATTTGTCTCAAAGGTGCTTTTCCAAGAGGCAACATGGCTTTCTTGTTTTTCTTTGAAGGCATTTTCTTCTTGGATGAGAAGCAAAACATCTTCAAAGAAAAAACCAGAAAGTCCAGTTGCCCCTTGAAAAAGCACCTTTGGGACAGCTATGATCTGGGTGACTTAGAATAGTCCATTTATTTATGTACTGTTTGTTTTTGTTATTACATTGATATATTTTTATAATATAAAAATTATAAATTGTAGTTTATTTATAAAATGGCTTGCATGGCTTAAGTCCAGGGTACCTGCAGGAACATCTGCTGCTAGCAACAACTTCCTATCGCCCAGTGCGGTCATCACAGGCAGGGCCTCATCAGGGTGCCATCAGCCAGACAATGCCGGCTGGCGGCCCCCAGGGGGACAGCCTTTTCTCTGGGTGCACCCACCCTTCAGAATCAACTTCCCCTGGAGCTCCAGTTGGCCCCCGACTGCCGCTCCTTCTGCCGCGACCTGAAAACATTGCTCTTCCATCAGGCCGGCCTGGATTGATTAGGGTTTTTAGCATGTTGGGTTTTAATTTTGGGTTATGGGTTTTAAAGTCTAAATCTGTTTGTCGGGCTTAAATCTTTAGTTTAATTCATTTTAACTTTTGTATTATATGCTTTTTATGCTTTTAATGGCCCTGTAAACTGCCCTGAGTCCAGCCGGAGAAGGGCGGTTTATAAATTAAATTAAATTAATTAAATTAAAATGAATGAATGAATGAATGAATGAATGAATAAATAAAATTTATGTATTGCTGTGTTAAACAATAAAACTCTTTGCAAGCAGTTGGCTGTAGGTGAGCACATGTCCCAGATTGTGCTCTCCCACATAGCCTTACTCAAATGCAGGATTCTTGGGTATTTTGTCTCATAATTATGCTTCAATTTTGTAACACCATTTTGTTTTATGCCAATGTCTCTTTCAGGCACACTATGAGTGGAGTTGTGTTCATTTGCCTAACAAGATATCCAATGATGAATCAATATCTTTAAATATACCACTGAGCACTAGTATACAAGAGGTAAAAGATTTTTTTCTATTATTATCATAAATACCTTAATATGGTTAACCTTTTTTTTTTTTTTTTGGCCAAAGATCAGTGTCAACTTTGTAAAGAGTCAGAGAGAATACATAAAATTATTTCATTTGTAAACTATATTGGGTTGGAAGACATCTCATCCACTGATGCAAAGAGGCTTTGGCCCTCTTTAAATGAGCTTTTTGCCAACATTCAGCATTTCAGACCTGTGTTGAGGTTCTTTCAGGGGATAGCTAACAACTTTATATGATGTTAATCATAGGCACACCTACAGTATAAATTAGCATATTCATAGACAACTCCCCCCCGCCAAGGCAGGAGATAAGTTCTGATAAATGGCAAATGCCCAACACAGGTAATTGTCTCTACCTGCCATACTATGATACAGAGAGATGCCTGTTCCAAGTTTGAATGCCACACAACCGGTATGAATTTTAAAAATAATAGCTTCCAAAAGGTGAAACTGGGATTAAATCTAGGCACAGAGAGGTGTCATCGGACCATTGTTGTCCTCCTTGAAATAAATAGATCTTCCAGCACTTACAATTCAGTATCATTTCAGAAACCATATAATATTTGCATGACTAATACATTCCTCTATCTAAGACACTGAAGGACACCTAACACTGAGGGTCATTTCAATCAGCCAGTAGCTGATACTCTCTGTGCTGTTTAACCTCCACAAAAGGTTTGGAAAATGCCTGTGTGGAAATTTCTGAACTTCGGAAGGGCTCATCCTTGAAAGATCAGATATTAAAAAACACTTTTTAAAGTTCTTTTTGGGAAGGGGGTGGGGCAAAAAACTTTACACCATATCTAGTGGTGTTAGGCTGCCACCTGCTGTGTTATCTGTCTAATTGGGGACAGATTGTACATTGGGAATTTGCACCACATTTAAGATATAGCATCCTTCCTAGAAGTTTTTAAAAGAGGGAAAATGGTTTTTTCTCATTGGGGAAATCACTAGCATTCGTTCACAGAGAAACACCACAGAGCTTTGGAGAAGAGCAAATAACCCTGTAATACAATTTCAAGTATTTGATCATTTCATACTTGTGAATAAATCTTTAATTTGATCCAGCATTTGCTGGATATCCCTGTAGAACCAGAGAGTAGGCGTAATGAATTGATTTAATGGCAACAGTGGTAGAGAATCTATATAGTTATTAATGTTGGAAGCCTTGGGTTTAAGTGCACCATCAGCATGGAAGTTTTCTGGGTGGCTTTGGGCTAGTTACATTCTCTTGGTGGGATGTGCCTCACAGAGTTTTCATTAATTAAAAGTATAGTCATGATTTATGTCATTTTGTTATTAATAAAATGGCAAACAATAATTGGTAGTTTTATTGTGGAAATTTGAGGACAAGTGACAGTGCCGTTTTATTATGGGTCTCTCTCTCTCTCTCTCTCTCTCTCTGTGTGTGTGTGTGTGTGTGTGTGTGGTTCTTTAAGGCAGGGAAATATTGATGAATCTTCATCCCTTGATGAAGAGCTGTATACATGAATTGTACAATGAATTTCGCTTTGGTTTACGCCAAAAATCTTTGCAGTACTTTTGTTGCATTCTTAAAATAAACCACAATATGGTTGAGGCAATTAGTGATTGTGTGTAGTATTTAAAACCAACAATTTTGATATAAATGCAAAGTTTTCAAATAGCTTTCCTGGTACCCTCAGACACATTAGACTTTAGCTATATTGATCATAAATTCTGAAAAATTTAGCCTAAACAAATTTGAAAGCCATAAAAATGACTAAATTTTTTCTAGATACCCTCAGTCCTCAATATAAAGTAGAATTAATGGTATTAAGGGTGCCATTGGTAACTCTGCAATGCTATTTCAGTAATATATCCTACTAGATTCATACTGCATAAGACGAGTATGCAGAGAAAAAAACCCAAGATTTTTCATAAATGTGGGGCACATGGAGTCAAGCTATTATTTCATGTACTTCAGACATATCCAGAAGGCGGCCCACATGAGGCCCTGGATAGATAATATTGCTGCCCCATTATAGATTTAAAGATCAAAATAATCCCATGCTACTATATAGAATTTTATAGTGGATTTTTCTTTTTGTGTATGTGTTTATTTTAATTACTGATATGTAAGTACGGTTTGAAATATATCTAGCATTTTGTGGTCATTGTACTTGTTCGCTAAATTTTACCAGTTGGAAAAATGAAACCAAAAACCTTTGTTCCATGTGATTCTGTTCTTTCCAGAGTTCATCCCAAGATGATCCATCTTACCCATCAAGTGTTCCCCAAAATACATCAAAACCATGCAACCTCCTTTCAGATGGTATGTCCTCTGCATACAATTGTAGTTTGATCATTGGAAAATTACACAATCCTCTTATGGATATCAGTAAAGGAGAATATTTGCAGCTCAGGGTTGAAATGAGGGGGTCCTCCTGCTTTCTGAGCTTGGTTGTTTTCTTACAGATATTTCATTACACAAAGTAGGCAACGTTATCAGTGTTAAAGTCTTCAGACCCTGTTGATCTTGTGACTATATGGTCCGCTTACTTTACAGCAGCTCAGACTTGTTCGTCCTGCGGGGGTCCCCATCCTCCTGGGAGCGACCCACCTCATTAGATCTATCTCCGCTTGATGACAGTCCCGTTATTCGAGACCATGAGCGATGGCTGGGTAAAAGTAGGGGTCGAAGTATTTATGTTTGTTTACTGGAGCTTTTAATTTAATATATCTAGTATTTTTTGTAATTTATTTTAATTACACTGTAAACCACCCTGAGTCCCTCGGGAGAAGAGTGGCATACTAAATAAATAAATAAATAAACAAACAAACAAACAAACAAACAAATAAATAGATAGATAAATAAATAAATAATGCTTAGTTTGGGTAATGAAACGTCTGCAAAAAAACCAACCAAGCTCACAGATAACTAAGGACCCCTCACCTCTTATGGGTACAGCATAACTAGATAGTGTCTCTCTGGTCCACAGAATGGTAATAACGGATTGGACCAAAACAGAGGTGAACTGATAGCATCCTCTAGAAAAAGATTTTAGACTGAAGACTGATACAAGTGGTCCTCAACTTATACCAGTTTATTTAGTGACCATTCAAAGTTACGTGTCATTGAAAAAAGTGACATGACCATTTTTCACACTTGCAACCTCAGAATCACATGGTTATGTGATTAAAATTCAGACACTTGGCAACTGAGTCATATTTATGACGGTTGCCGGGTCCTGGAGTCATGTGATCACTTTTTGCGACCTTCTGAAAAGCAAAGTCAATGGGGGAACTAGATTCACGTAACAACTATGTTACTATTTTAACACCTGCAGTGATTCATTGTGACAAGGGAGGTTGTAAAATGGGGGTGCAATTCACTTAACAAATGTCTCACTTAGCAACAGAAATGTTGGGCTCAATTGTAGTTGTAAGTTGAGAACAATCTGTATTCTACAATAATCAGTGTTCTTTCTAAAATATTATATAGAAATACACAGATTTCTACTATATTGTTTTAAATAAAAATAAAAATATGTAATAAAAGATAGATTTACCTTAGAATTAAAAGCAAGTTCAATCTCACTATGTCAAGATGCAACATTTGGTTTTCTAGCAACAAAAATAAATACCGACAAGAAATCACAAATTTGGTTGCAGCTATAAATAACAATCACTTCATGGTTTTGCATTTCATTCTGGCCTTGATCTCCCTGCTTTCTTTTTCAATTCATTTGTCTTTCCTTCTAGTATTGTTGGTTGCAAATTTGGTTGCAAGCCTTTGGGCTGCAGCTGGTCTCATCTCTGAGCAGCACTGCCAACTATACTACCAACAGCCATACTGTACAGTGCAACACATTTGGAAGATAACAGATTATATTTCAGGAGAAAAAAAGTGCTTTTAGGTTCATAAAAATAACTTGATGTTATTTGTTGGGATAAGGAGAGGAACAGAAAAGAAGAAAAATCAATCTACTGATTGTGTTGCAGCCATTTGGTGTGGTGCAGCATGGCTGCGATGGTAGGTAAATTGTAGGTAAATGACAGACTAGTTCTGGGTTTATTTTGTGCTTTGCTTTTATTTTTATTCTTTTTTAAATTAATAAAATACTTTTCTTTTGTGATAGTTAAGGATGAACCACACTCACTGATCAGTTATCTTCCACACTCCCAGAGTACACAGTCTTGTGTATCTCAACAAAGTTCTTCATCTAACACAGATAGTTCGAATTCGTCAAATTCCACTCCGGGCTTGCTACAGATATCAGGAGTTAATTCAGGTATGCATCTAGTTTTGAATCCTACTCATAATCAGTTTGTTTTATTATATAACTAGATCAGATCGCTAGAAATAGCAATACAATTTTCACCAATGTGCATGCATTATTCTCTTTTACATACAGTGGAACCTTGGCTCGCGACCACAATTGGTTCCGGGATTGTGATCACGAGCCAAAGTGTTTGTAGCCTGAAGCGACACTTCTGCACATGTGCAGAAGCCAAAACGGCATGGAAACAAAGCTTTCTGCACTGTTTTTTGTTCGCAATCCAAGTTTTGGATCAGAAACTGATCCAAAACACGGCTTGATTTTTGGGTCGGAACTCAAATTGTTTGTGAACTGAGCCGTTTGCAAGCTGAGGTTCCACTGTATTTAGAGAGTTATTTTGGGGGGCATTTATAAAAACTTAACTTTTTTTCTTAGTAGCAATGTACAGACTGCCTATCACAGGGATTGATCAGAAATAAAATTCTTCAGATAGTGGCTATTGATCATTTTATGGTTTCAGCTTATACACAGTTTAAGAATGTAGAAGAAAATGGAAAGTATATAGAAGTGGAACTTTTGAACAGAAGCTACATGTCACTGCAGAATTTGTGATTGTTTTAAACAATGAGGGTTGTAACCAAAGGTGCTTTTTCAAGGGGCAACTGGACTTTCTGATTTTACTTGGAAGACATTTCACATCTCATCCAAGAAGCTTCTTCAGCTCTTGAAAAAATATCTTTGGCACAACCATGACCTGGATGACTGAAAATCTCCATAGACATTAAGTATGCACTTTGCAATAAGAATTATAATTAATCTTCTGATATCTTGATTTATAACATTAAATAACATTTAAAATGCATTCCTTAAAATGGTATTTAGAACAAAATGAGTATAATAAAAATGAAGCAAACATCTAAAAGAAACTTAACCAATCAGGAAAAAAAGCCTTTCTGTAAGCTATGTTATACAAAACATTTGGAAGTACATGTACAGAAGGCAGGTTTTTTTCTGGAACATGTGAACATATTTCTTCCAGGATTGTCTCTTTCATGTTGGAGAGAACCACAAAGTGGGACACACTAACTTTTGAAACATACTATCTGCTTAAATTCCTGAACAACAGTCTCCAAATGCTTTAGGTGACCTTAATATTTAGGGATGCAGTGGCTCAGTGGCTAAGACACTGAGCTTGTGATCAGAAAGATCAGCAGTTTAGCGGTTCGAATCCTGAGTGCTGCATAATGGAGTGAGCTCCCGTTACTTGTCCCAGCATCTGCTAACCTAGCAGTTCGAAAGCATGTAAAAATTCAAGTAGTAAAATAGGGACCACCTTTGGTGGGAAGGGAACAGGGTTCCGTGCGCCTTCGGCGTTTAGTCATGCCGGCCACATGACCATGGAGACGTCTTTGGACAGCGCTGGCTCTTCAGCTTGGAAACTGAGATGAGC
>JANHFR010004533.1:63349-73697 GCA_032468015.1 Mimophis mahfalensis
TCTCTCTCTCTCTCTCTCCAGAATATGCACATTGGAGTGTTCTATGCATTATATTTACTGACTATAGTTCCTGGTTGTATGTAGCTTTTAGTTGTTGATTAAGATGTTAGTAGCTGACTATTAAGTCATTGCCTGTTTTTTCCTTGTGCCACTCCATCCTTGGCTCCTAAATACCCGATAAGCTGGTGGTAAATCAGCATTCCTATTGATTGACAAGGGGCCCATTTCCCAGGCTTCAATCATTTCTCTGGCTATCTTTGTCACTGTTTGGCCAACAATTACAGTAGGTGCAAAACTGAATACAAGCAAACAGTGAGATGAGAAGATCCAAACTCATTGGTAGCCTCACTTGGCAATTAATAAGGTAAAAAGGTAAAGAGCCCCTGCTGATTTTATACTGCTAGTCATTGCCAACTATAGGGGCCCATGCTCATCTCCGTTTCAAGCGCTGTCCAAAGACATTTCCATAGTCATGTGGCCAGTATGATGTCATGGAATGCTGTGACCTTCCCACTGAAGTGGTACCTTTTATCTACTCACATTTGTATGCTTTCGAACTGCTAGTTTGGCAAGAACTGGGACAAGGATGGTAGCTCACTTCGTCGAATGGTGTTCCAGTCTCAACCTTGGGTGACCTAGTGACTAACACAGACTGGACCTTGAATGCTTGTCCTTGTTTATTGCAGTGTGAGGCTACCAATAAGTTTGGATCTCCTCGTCTAACTGCTTACTCATGATTTTGCAGGTAGCTCTTTGCTCTGTTGCTTATTTAGAGGGAGATCACCATTCCATTTCTGAAGTTACAGTGGCTTTCCCTCTAAAGTAAGGAAGTGAGTTTCCGTAACACTCTAGTGGTTAGCTTCCTCCCAGTCTGTCCCACATAGTTGCAGAAGCAATCCATGCAAGGTTGCATGATTTTAACTTATATGGTCTAATCATGGTCAGTTTTTGCTAGATTACCACCATGCTTTTAGACAAGCATTAAAGATCTGGCATTTTTCCACATATTGAGCTAAGCCTCATTGTAAGTTGGTTTAGGATTATTATGTTTGTTTTTTACCTGTTTGATCATATTTTCTTTGTTAAGGTTTTGATGTGTTTGACTTTTTATGGTTTTAAATCTGTCTGCCATCCAAAGTCATTCTAAGTGTATGAACTTAATAAATGTATGAATTAACATGTCAAACTACAAATTATGTAACTAGCAACAAGTCTAGCTGTTGTGTGAAACCAGTTAATTATTTATTTGTTTACTTAATTTATTTATTTAATGGGACTTATATGCTGCCCTATCTCCCGAAGGACTCAGGGCGGCTCACAGCAGTAAAACCATAAGAAACACATAAAAAAATTAAAAATAAATTAAACTACAATCCCATTAATGTCAGTGATCTGAATTAAAATTTAGATTAAAACAAAATAAAATCCCCTGTTAGTCCAGGCCAGCCTGTTGGAATAGAAGCGTTTTCAGGTCGCGATGGAAGGAGCAGAGGTCAGGGGCCAACCAGAGCTCCAAGGGAAGTTGATTCCAAAGGGTGAGTACAACCACAGAGAAGGCTCTCCTCCTGGGGGTCGCCAGCCAACATTGTCTGGCTGACGGCACCCTGAGGAGGCCCTCTCTGTGTGGATGCAGTGGCCGATGGGAGGCTGTTCCTGGCAGCAGATGTTCCTGCAAGTACCCCAGGCCTAAGCCATGTAGGGCTTTAAAGGTGATCAACAGCACCTTGAATCTCACTCAGAGGGCAACCAGAAGCCAATGCAGCTCGCGCAGGAAGGGTGTAACATGGGAGTGGTGGGACACTCCATCACAACCCCCGTGGCTGCATTCTGCACCAGCTGAAGCCTCCGGGTGATCCTCAAGGGTAGCCCCATGAATGCATAAGATTTTTGTCCTAATTAATCTCTTAAACACCCATGCTTTCACTTACTGAATTTTATCCCTATTTTCTCTGTGTTTCTGCTTCTGTGGTCTTGCATTCTCCTGCAATTGTTTCCAGTACTTGCTATTAAGCATTAAGCAATGAGTCTGGGAATCATTTTTAGCTATTTTGTCCTGTCTAGGTAATTGTATTGCTCAGAAATGTTTTTAGTAAATTTAATTCCTAATTGCTAGAGTAGACACTTGTGTCTCAGAAAAACACATAGAACATTTTTCTAGAAGTGGGGTGGTTTCATTTGTTTTGCCTAATGACCAGTTAGTCATGGAGTTAATCCCAAATAATTTGTGGATTCAGATGTTAGTTGTAATATCCTTCTTTGAGATCCCTGACTTATTATGTCATGAGATTGGTTTACTGATGATCTTTTCTTCAGGCTTGGCTGATTTTGACTCTGAATTAGTGACTCATGATTGAATTCCTTTCTGCTCATACTTCCATCTAGCCTTAATTCTACTCCTTGCTCTTAAAACAAGTTGGTTTATGTTTACACTCTCCTTAACATTTATTCTCAAACCTGGGTAAATTACTCAAAATTGGATAAAAGTGATTTTTCTTTGGGTAATGATACACAAACCCATTAGCCAATCAAAACAGGGATATTTAAAGAGATTTCTGATAAGTAGTTTAGGGATACGAAAGAAAAGGTTTAGGAAGTGTTGCTGTATAAAATATTTAAAATCACCAATTTTACGCTGAAATCAAAGGAACAACTAAAAATCCTAATAATGTGGACCCCATCCCTGACTACATAAAGCAAACCCTCCCTTAAAATGAGCTCAGATCCTGTTGAATTCTTTTATTTTCAGCAAGTTCAGTATATTTGTGAGATATTCTGAACACAGCAGGAGTCTGGTAGCCCCCTTTCAGCACTTTTTCACAAGCCTTGTGACTTTTAATGAAATCTAGTAGTCTGAAAAGGTTACTTTAAAAAAAACAACAGACTCCTTTTGTTGTGATCTACATTCCTAGGATTCTTTTTTGGCTACCATAGACTGACACAATTTTTCCTCAATATATACAACACACTAAAACATGGTGTAACATCAACAGTTACGGCTCATTAGTACCCTTCAGCTGTTTAGTGGAAGAGAGTTTATTTTATTGGCTGTTGTTGCAGCGGGGCTCGTTGTGGATTTCCTGCTCAAATAGCAGCACAGAGAAGGGGGGAGAGAAAGAGCGAAGAGGCTATTCATATTCATATCAGTTTCCACTCTTCATCAGGCAGCTGTTTGCTCTGTTGCTTACTTAGAGTGAGATCACCATTCCGTTTCTGAAGTTACAGTGGCTTTCCCTCTAAATTAAGGAAGTGAGTGAGCTTCCGTATCACTCCTTTTTACCCTTACCGACTAATTTCAGGTAGGAATGACTTTTCCTTATGATATTTTCAGTCGTTAGAAAGGGGCCATTGAGAGGGTGAAGCAAGGGGAGGAGCTGTTGTTCAAATTACGTTTTTGTTTTTAAAAAAAAGGTCACTGGGAAATATACTTTCTCAATTAGCCCTTTCCAAATTCTTAGGACTGCAGCTTCCATCATACCCCATCAGTATCTGTTGTAGTCCTATGGATCTGCTAAGTGCCAAGTTAGAGAAAGTGAAACAGAGGAACTTTTTTCAATATTGTAGATAAGCAGAAACATGGGGTGTGACACCAGGAAATATTAGGAGATAGGGGACACTGCATATGAAATTGCATCATCCATTCAAACGCTTCTCTTACAGCTTATTTTTCATCAAACTCAATAGCTATATTTTATACTGAGATCTGCTCCATCTTATTTTCCACCACTATATTTGATCTTATATATGGTTTAGTATAGATACTTTTTCTACCCATTAATTATTCACCAACTATGGTAGCAAAGGAATTTCTATTATATGATACATTATTTAAGAGTGTTTTATTTCATTTGTATACATAGGCATCTCACCTACATGAAATGTCAAAAGTAACAAACCCCTAACTGATGATTCACCTCCATTTATTTCTGGAGATATTGCTTTAAGTAGGCAAAAGGTGGTAAACTCAAATGAACTTTGCATAGGTTTCATTGCCAATTCATAACAAACACAGTGAGCAAGCTAACGAATATTTATAGATACACGGCTGTAAATTTCAGACAAGTACTTTGCTTTAGATGAAAAATCTTGGGGCAATTTATGCTATCTCTTAGGAAAGTTTTCCTAAGATTACGTAATGTTTTGATGAAAACCATAACAGCCAGGCAGTTTAGTATTGTAAATCTATTTAACTGTCCCATGAGCTCATCCAGTACTGTAAAAGTAGATAAACAAATTTTCCTCTGATGTAATTCTCATAGTTCATTGCCACTAGACATACTGTCCAAGGCTTATAGGAGTTGAACTCCAAAACAGATAGAGATCTACTTCTAGTCTACATACACTATTTCCGTGCACCAACAGTAAGCAATATCAACTTCACCAGACCAGGATCTCGGAGCAGAGAAGAGAAAGAAGTCTCTGTCCAGGGAAATGAAAGAAGCAAAGAACCAAAGAGATAAGAGAAGACAGAATTTAAACTGAGTTCTGACTCAAACATCAACTAAAGTAGTAATGATAGTGAAAAGTGGAAGATCAAGGTAGAGTCTCAGACCTGAGATACCCTAAATATGAACTAAATTATTATATAATTTTTGTGGACTACAGTCTCTTTCATGAGAAAGGGTACTTTCTTCATTCAACAAAAATCTATATAGATACTGTTATGAAAAAAAGGAGCCCATTTATTGATTTCTTGTTAATAGCATGTATCTTCATCCACAACATAAATCCATTTCTTTTGGTCTTGTTTTTTTCAATTTTTCCTCTACCACAATTATTTTTAAAATAATTTCTTTTGCAATTTAGAATCATTCTGTACATTTATTGAAGTAATAATTACAAAATGCAAAGCAAAACTAAAGAGAGGTTTAACTGTGATACAGTTACACTAAATGAGATTGCTAGTTCGCATTACAAACTTTTTGTGAATGAAAAAAAAATGCTATTGGTTTAACCTAAACTTTCAATGTTCATTTAGCAAAGGCTTTTCACATTTTTGGGCAGGTTATTCTGCCCCAGTTTATTCTCATCATTTCATCAAACCACCAATCAAATAAGCACAGTACATCATCACCATCACTAAATAATTGGATTTTCTTAATTTTCTCCAATGTCCACACACACACCCTGGCCAGGCTGAAAAATATAATCTAATGGGTTCAAGTACTATACATCTGATTTTTACTCTGCTGCTTAATTCTTTGGGGTGTTTGTCAAGAAAAATGAGCAAAGTAATATTCCCTACAAAAGATCAATTTATGCATTTCAGTATGCTTTCTTTGGCTGTTTTTGTAATAACAAGGTAATCATTCTGACAAATAATAGCCTGACTTGAAAGAAAGTATTCCACCACACATTTTTTTGCACTACACTTTAAAGAATTATCTGAATTTTCTTTGAATCCAAATGTATGGAGGATGGCACACAAACAAGGAAAACAAGATTGAAAATTGTTTTGTGCAGACTTCCCCCTAATATATACTTTCCTTAAACAGAGATCAAGTCCGACACTCACTTGCATTGATAATGTTACCTAATTTTATTAGTTTAAAAATGTAGTTTGCTCACATTCAAATATGAACTGAACAAATTTATCCCCATCCCTGCTGACAGTCAACCTGCAATGACTTCTCTATACAGAGCTTTAACTACATTCTTCCAGGATCTTTAATTTGTTGATTTCTTCATTTTAGCAGAGAAAATCTGTGAAGGTCTATGTTGATTATTAGCCATTCTTTTTTTTTTAAGGCAAATGGTGAACATTCAGGAGTAGAAAGTTATTGCCACCAGTTGGTAAATTTAAGAGTTAATCTCTGAATTGTGGGGTTGTTTGCTGTAATAAACTAATAGCAGTATCAAAATAAATCAAGAAACTACAGTTTCATACCATGGGTTACTTGTGGCAGGCTAACTCCTCAGAAGTAATTCTATCAATTTGAGATATTATAGCTGGGCTCACATTTTAAATCAGGTTAGTCACACCTATTTTAATCATGATTTCTGCAACAAGCTTCAGTGACTTTATTCACAAAAGATGCTGAACCAAATCACATTGTGGGTTATTGTAACAATCCAATTATAATCTCTTGGGTCAAAGGAAAGCTGGAATGCATAAAGTACGATATGCATGAATTAGAAAATGTCTATGGGCCAGCAATATTCATGTTCAATATATATAAAAAAACTTGTGATAGTTGAGGTTATTCAATGTTTTCTTTGGCTGAAAAAAGATACTTTATGTTGTGTAATAGGAAGAACAGTGGAGGAAGTGGAGATTAACTCCAAGGCCATGTTTATTAATTCAGTTACTTCATTTACCGGTATTTATCCCATTTAGAAACCACCCATCTCCCTCAAAGAACAACTCTAGATAGTGTGCAAATAGACATAGAAACATAAAAGTATATATAAGAATTATAATAAGAACAGTTAATAGCAAGAATAAAATAATGTTAGATGGCCACCTCAAGTGGCTGAAACTGGGAAGTTGGAGGACAGATTTGAGGAGATAGTTTTTGATGTTCCAGAATCTGATAGGGTTTCCTGGGATGTTATAAACCAACACACACACATGTACCCCCCAAAAAAACCACTCCACTTTTTTCTTCTTAGTGTTTTCCTACAAGTACAATGTATGCTTTTTTTCCAGATCAACCAAGTGTTGATCCATTGGATGCAACAGGAATCAACTGACTGATGGACATGTTACTCAAGCCTGGCATTGTGACCTGAGAAAAAGTGACTGTCAATTGCACTGAAATTCTACCTTTTGTTTGAGATCTTAAAGTGCCTTCTATGGCTCATATCTCCTAATCCCAATCATGTGGGTTGCCTGAAAGACAATGACTGGTCAAAATTTTCCAGGGACTGTCCCTGATCCACTTTAGCAGCACTGAAACAAATCAGTTATCCCACTAGTAGTATTCTGCATGTAGAAAAGCAAGGAAGTCTTTATTAGACTTCAAAAAACATTGAGTCAAATCTTGAAAACCAATAGCACTTAGACTTATATATTGCTTCACAGTGCTTTACAGCCCTCTCTAAGCAGTTTCATAGAGTCAGCATATTCTCCCCAACAATCTGGCTCCTCATTTTACTGACCTCGGAAGGATGGAAGACTGAGTCAACCTTGAGCCTGGTGAGAGTCGAACTGCCAAATTGCAGTCAGCCAGCAGCCTGCAAAAGTATAGTACATACAATGATCTCAATAGAAAGTTTTCCAAATTAAGTTTCCATGTGCATTATACAAAATACAGGTAGTCCTTGACTTACTATAGTTCATTTAGTGAGTGTTTGAAGTTACAATTGCATTGAAAAAAGTGACTTCTGACCATTTTTCACACTTACAACTGTTGCAGCATCCTCATGGTCACATGATTTATATTTGGATGCTTGACAACTGGTTCACATTTATGACTGCAGTGTCCCGGGTCATGTGATCAGCTTTTGCGACCATCTGACAAGCAAAGTCAATGGGGAAATCCAGATTCACTTAACAACCATGTTATTAAATTAATAACTGCTGTGTTAACAAATATGGCAAGAAAAGTCATACAATGGGACAAAACTCACTTAACAAATTTCTCATTTAACAACATAAATTTGGGGCTCAATTGTGGTCATAACTTGAGGACTACCTGTAATAGCTAAACTTTATGTGGTGCCTATTACTGCTTAGACTTCTAGTGATAATTAATCACAGTAATACTATGTAAAAAATATTTACTAATATTATAAATTTCCAACCAAAGCCATTAAACTTTTGCTTTTAAGCTAAGAAAGGACTGGAATCTGTGTTTCAAAGTCTGCTTTTCATGAACCATAAAATCATAATGTTATTATGAAGCCTTTTCTGCAAGAAAAGTAGCTCTTCTAATCATGAATATTAGACAATGTTTTCTTTCTTCTCCTGTCCTCAATCCAAGCAAAGCACTCTTATTTTATAAAACAAGTACATTGCAGGTATACATTGTAATTATGTGTAGGAAAAATCCTGGAGTAGCCTTAGACTTGGATGAAAACTTGATGGGGTTCTGTGAAAGATTAAAGACATAAGAATTCATTTGAATGCAGCTATTTTTTAATTACCAAAGCTGTGATTCTAGATGATGGTGGTGGTGACTATTATTATTAAATTAACATATTCAATGGCTTGAACATATCTGAAAACCCGTGGCCTACAGACCCCAGAAATGAACCTTCATGGAATTAAAGTGTTATAGTATAACTATTACCCATTTCCGCATTTTTCCCCCCAGACAAAACATTCTCTCCTTCTTATTTCCAGGTAATGATTAACTGAAGATGACGGGTCCTTGGACAACATGTTGCAATAAAAAACATAAACCCAAGAATGAATTACAGGAGTTGGATTCAGTGGCAGAGAACAAGAAGGAAAAAATGCAAATGAAACAAGAAATCACCTTGTTTAATGGCATTTCTTTAATTGTAGGGAACATGATTGGATCAGGAATATTTGTATCACCCAAGGGTGTGCTGATGTATAGCGGCTCGTATGGACTTGCACTTTTCCTCTGGGCCATTGGTGGGATCTTCTCTTTGTTTGGAGCATTGTGTTATGCTGAACTGGGGACATCCATCCTTAAATCAGGAGCAAGCTATGCTTATATTCTCGAAGCTTTTGGAGGATTTATAGCATTTATCAGACTATGGTCTTCCTTGTTAATCATTGAACCTACCACTCAGGCAGTCATAGCAATTACTTTTGCTAATTATATTGTTCAGCCAATATTTCCATTTTGTGAGCCACCTTATGGAGCAGTTAGGTTGATTGCAGCAGCCTGCATCTGTAAGTAAAATTTTACTTGGTCAGTGCAATACTTTATTATATAATATGGTACAATTTTCGAATGTAATATGTTTTATTCATTTTCTGGAAAATCAGTGAGCCAAATAAATTCTAGAATCTATTTTATCAGAAAAAAAATTCTAAATTCTTATTAGCTCAGTAGACTTGGTTTGAAGATGGAAACAGTTAAATATGAAAGCTTTTTGTATAGTTTCCTGTGAACAGTCAGAGAGGGAAGAGTGTGTGCACAGGGGATTTTAGATTTAGGTTTTCATTGGGAATGTCCTCTTTAGATCTTGATTATTGATTTCAAATGTGATAAAATGTGATAAACCAAATAGAACCGAAAACTGGAATTCAAAGGCATTGGCTAATCTAGTAAGTCAACAATTACCTTATTATTTAGAGTGGCCAAGATCCAAAATACATAGACCAACTATTTATCTCCATGCATGAGAGTTAAATATGCTGTCCTGGAATATGAACCAATATTTCATGTTAGAAATTATCAAGTAGTATCATAATGGATTAACTATATCTAAAAATAATTTTGAGTCTATCCCCTTTGTCTTTTAACCCAATGTGACCTAGATCAGGGGTCTCCAACCTCTACAACTTTATGACTTGTGGACTTCAACTCCCAGAATTCCTCAGCCAGCATGCAGGAGGGAGGGAGTTGAATTTGCCAAGGTTGGAGACCCCTGATCTCGATGAAGGATCCAGTGGCTTCCACCTAGTTTGAGCAAGAAATTCACAATTCACAGTTATTGGCCTTGCATCTTAAATGGTCATATCTTTATATTATTAAATATATTTAGCAAATAACTGAAACTGAACTTTTCACCTTCTCAATACCTCTGTAATATCATTTGCATTTTTGCTCTTTAAAAGGGGTAAACTGAAACAAAACAGAAAGATTTGCCAAGTCATATAAGTTAAATACCTGAAGAAACAATTCAAAAAAATTGTGCAATCAGTTCAGTGTTTACTGAAAATTGTAGTACTGTGTGATTTATTTCTCTGAAAATATGTTCAGTATTGTTACGAATTCTCACAATTTGTCTTAATCAGCCCAATGGCAAAAGAAGAGGATGTTTAGGATGGCAAATCTGGTTAAACATGCTCAGAAATTATATCATTATCCATCAAATATAAATCCTATTTTCTTTAAAGAATAGCTTATGTTGTTCCAATTGTTTTAGTTTCTGCCTCCCACTATAGGGAAACGGAGGAAAGAGAGATGATTTATTTTTATCTGTATGCTGCTGGCAAATTTGTTTTTGGTCTGCATTGGGCACTCACCTTTACAGCTAGTCCTTGTTTAGCAACTGCCTCCTTAAGTGACTGTTCACAGTTATGATGGTGATGAAAAAGTAATTTTATGACCAATCCCTGCATTTACAATCTTCAAAGGTCTATAAAACAAAACAAAACAAAAGTATGGTCATAGGCACAATTGTAATTTTATTTTGTTGTTGTTAGTTGCGAAGTCGTGTCCGACCCATCGCGACCCCATGCACAATGTTCCTCCAGGCCTTCCTG
>JANHFR010004536.1:83276-98717 GCA_032468015.1 Mimophis mahfalensis
GTTCCCAAGGGCAGCCCCATGTAGAGCGCGTTGCAGTAGTCAAGGCGAGAGGTCACCAACGCATGAGTGACCATGCACAAGGCATCCTGGTCCAGATAGGGGCGTAACTGGTGTATTAGGCAAACCTGGGCAAAGGTGCCCCTGGTAACAGCTCCCACATGATCATCTAATGTGAGAGCCGCGTCCAGGAGAACCCCCAAGTTGCGCGCCCTTTTCACAGGGGATAACACCTCACCTCCTATGGATAAAGATGGAACTTGCTGGGAATCCCGGGGTGCTGTCACGAATAGCCACTCAGACTTGGCGGGATTCAGATGAATTTTTAAAAGGTCAACATTAAACCTTGATTGATCAGGTTTTTTTCAATGATAGAAAGACCGTTCCAAAATAAAGAGTGAAACCATATTGATCCAAGATTGGAAAGACTGTGTGACCCACATTAACAGACTAGCAGATGAATGTTCAATAAATTTCTATGTAATGTTTCAATTAACAGACTACTAGAAGAGACCTTGAAGGTCTTCTAGTCCAGCCCCCTGCTCAAGGAGGAGACCCTGTACCATTTCAGACAAATGACTGTCCAGTCTCTTTTTAAAAGCCTCCAGTGATGGAGCGCCCACCACTTCTGAAGGCAGGCCACTCTAGTGGTTTATTGTTCTCACTGTCAGGAAACTTCTCCTTACTGGTTGCTCTAGGTTGTTTCTCTCCTTGGTTAGTTTCCAACCATTTATTCTTGTTTTGCCTTCTGGTGTTTTGGAAAACAGGTTGATCCCCGTCTTCCTTGTGGCAGCCCCTCACACGCTGGAACACTGCTATCATGTTGTCCCTAATCCTGCTTTTCATTAGACCAGGGGTCTGCAAACTTAAACACTCCAAGAGCCATTTGGCCCCGTTTCCCACAGAAAAGAAAACACCGGGAGCCAATAATTAAACAACCAGTATGACTGGGTGGGCGTGGCCAACTCACATCACTTATGGTGCCTCCTGCTCTGGAATATGGAGTGAATCTCCATCCCACACCATCCTTCTCAGGCCAGGCAAGGAGTGACGGGGAGGGGAGGGCATGGGAGGGCAGGGACCAGTCAGTGGTAGGAACAGCCAACAGGGAGCCGCAACAGAGGGCCGAAAGAGCCGCATGTGGCTCCAGAGCCACAGTTTGCAGACTCCTGCACTAGACTAGTATACTCAATTCCTAAACTGCTGTTCATATGTTTTAGCCCCCTTCCCCCTAATCATCTCTGTTGCTCTTCTCTGCACTCTTTCCAGAGACACATGTTTATTGCAGTGACCGAAACGAGGTTCAGTATTCCAAGGCCTTAAAAGTGGAACTAACACTTCATGTGATCTTGATTCTATCCCTCTTATCTATCAGCCTAGGATTGCATTGGCTTTTTTTTAAATAGCTGCGGCACACTGCTGGCTCATATTTAAGTGATTTGAACTCGTCCGGGGTAGACAGATGTTCTCTTACCATTTTCTTGCCTATTTTAATTTAAATACCTTATTTATGTTTCTTACAGTTCTATTTTTGGTAGGTTGGGCTCTTTTTTTTTCTTTTTATGTGAAGACAGATGCAGACAGAATTAAGCAGCTTTGCTTTCTCCCTGCTGCCTGTCAGTTCCTTGCTATCTTCTCCCATTAGTGGACTGATTATTTCTGTGACTATTTTTCTTACTTTTATATCATGAAAGAAACATGTTTTATTATTTTCGACCTTCATTACAAGTCTTCATTCATTCTGAGTCTTAGCTTTCCTACCTTCATTTTTGCAGATTCGAGCTATATGCTGGTGTTCTGCCTTCTGTATCCCTCTTTCCATTTTTTATAGTTGTCCTTTTTGTCTTTCAGTTTATCACATTCTTTTTACAACCATGGCGATTTCTTCTTGGATTTCTTATTTTTCTTGTCAGCGGTATTGTGTTGAACTGGGCTTTTATAATCATATTTTTTCAGTTTCCCAACCTTGAGTTGTTTTCCTCTTTAAGATTTTCATCCATGGAATCCTTCCCAAGCTCTCTCTGACTTCATTATAATCAGCTCTTTCAAAGTTGAAGACACTGGTTTGATGATGTTCTATTGCTTGTGTCTGTTTATGTTGAATTATAATATATCATGGTAACTCTCCCTCAGAATTCCTGCAACTTCAATCCCCTCTATCGTTTCTTCTCTGTTAGTAAGAAGTGGGCCCAGCATGGTTGTCCCTCTAGTTCCCTCCTCTTATCTTTTGAATGGCAAAGTTGTCAGGAACCTGTTCAATCTCCCACTTGATGCAGAGTTTGTCTCCCAATTGATGTCAGACTAACTAGACTAAGTCCCCCATTTCTGTGGTGTGTTTTCTACGTACATTTGTTAACCGATTAGCAAAATGTTCATCTATTTCTTCTGCTCTGTGGTCTGTAGCATACACTTATAGCAATGTGATTCTTTTTTTCTCTTATATATGAACCTCTCTGCATTCAAAAGGAGACTTTCTTCCTTGCTTTTATGCATTTCTGTAGAGATGTAGTGATCTCCTACATATAATACAGCTCCATCTCCTTTTTGTTAGGTCTTGTTTCTTTTGAACAGTTTATATCCTTCCATTGCTACATTCCAGCCATGGTTTCCATCCCACCAAGTTTCAATAATGGCATCTGTATTAGTGTCATGTAAGGTAAAGGTAAAGGTTCCCCTCGCACATATGTGCTAATCGTTCCCGACTCTAGGGGGTGGTGCTCATCTCTGTTTTCAAGCTGAAGAGCCAGTGCTGTCCGAAGACGTCTCCGTGGTCATGTGACCGGCATGACTAAATGCCGAAGGCGCACAGAACGCTGTTACCTGCCCACCAAAGTCCCTATTTTTCTACTTGCATTTTTTACATGCTTTCGAACTGCTAGGTTGGCAGAAGCTAGGACAAGTAACGGGAGTTCACTCTGTTATGCAGCGCTCAGGATTCGAACCGCCAAACTGCCGAGCTTTCTGAGCCTTAGCCACTGAGCCTTAGCCACTGAGCCTTAGCCACTGAGCCACTGTTCACCCTATTTGTTCCCCATATTTTGAGTATCCATGTATCTGAGTCCTTTATGGCTGACCCTGGATGTGCTTCCTACATCTCCTAGTTTGTATCTGAGTTTTTCTTACTTCCATCCCTCTCCACCTGCATGTTTAATTGGTTGTCAGTCCAGGTTGTTTTTTTTAGCCTTGTGTGGAGAATAGGTCATGTTTTAGGCCATATTTACGCAGAAATACTGAAAATTCAAAAGGATTAACAAATTTTTAAATACAGCTGTAGGTGAAAATCTCCCTGGAATTGGATGGAAACTAAAGCCATCCCATCTTGCTGTGATTCAGAACATCTAAACCATAATAGGCACCAGGATGACACTTAGACGACAGCTTTCTGCCTTGAGGTTCAGATGTAAAATTGGGTCTTCTGATGACACTTAATCTGTATTGGTTGATTATTTGTCTACAGTTCATGTAGATATTAAATATGAGAGAGAAGGGAGAGCCATGAGGTATCCCACAACCGAGCTCAAAGTTCCTACCTCTCTATCCCAACCTGTGGAGGCAGTAAAAAAAGGATATTCTCAGGAATCAAATAATATTGTGAGGGTTGCACTCATCTGTTTTGGTCTCTTCAGAGATTACCCATAAGCATAATCAACATAGCCTCAGCGAGTGACAGGATTGGAGACTAATCCATAATTAGCCAGAATTTCTGGATTTAATGATGATTTCCCAAAGAAAGGTGTATGACCAGAGATGGTATTCAGCCAATTCTGACAGGTTCCGGAGAACCGGTAGAGATAATTTTGACTGGTTTGGAGAACCAGAAAATACCACCTCTGATTGGCCAACACTGGCAAATACCACCTCTGATTGGCTGACAGCATGGCCACGCCCACAGAACCAGTAGTAAAAAAAATTGAATCCCACCACTGTGTATAACCCACCTTTATGGCACTTTGGAGACATCCCATCAACGAAAAAGCGTAGTGGTCCTGAGTATAAAGTGGCAGATGATACAATATTCATTTTACTTTAATCTGTTTCCAAATGTGTATTAAAATGTATCGCACGATAGAACTATCAGTCACAATTGATGCAAACTGAGCAGACAGATATGAAATGTGGCAAGTTCTGCATCTCATGGGTCAGGTTGAATAACCACTTTTCATAACAATACATATAATTGTGTGTGGGTTTTTTAAAGTGAATTCATCTTTTTTTTCAGGTGCACACGGAACACATGTTGCTAGTATAGCTGCTGGGTATTTTCCTGAAGAGCCAGATAGAAATGGTATAGCCCCTGGTGCACAAATACTTGCTATTAAGGTTGGTGATACAAGATTAAGCACTATGGAAACCGGGACTGGTCTTATAAGAGCAGTAAGTATTGGCAAAATCATTGCACAGAAAATCTAATCATAAAGCATGCCTTTATTTATAAATAATTTCCTGAATAATACTCTAAAATGTTCTTGGGCTTCCTTGATGTCTCTTTTGAGATATGAATAAATGCCTTTCTTAGAATGCTTTCAGAGTTGGGACTAAATATATACAACAGTGTACTAAAACTAGTTTTTCTGTAGTAGCTATATTAGCAAATGAATGGCTGAGAAGCATAGGAGGCCCCAGTAGTTCATCTTGGCGTGCCAGATTTGCTCAAGTCAATATAACGAGGGTAAATTTGTTATTTAGACATGCTCAGTCTAGTCTCATGTGAAATTCTTGCATATTCATCTAAAGGCAAGGCCACAGCAATAGTATTTGGACTATTAGGAAGGATTTGTACCTCTGGCTGAAGCTTCCAGTATTTTGCCTGAGATAAGAGAATTGGATACATATTTGGTTGGAAATTCTGTGGGTGTAACTATTTTTTGTCTTCCTTTTTCTAGTTAGGCTGCAATCATGCAATCATGTTATTTTTATTTAATAAAAATGAAGAATAACAGAATACAATAACAAAGTTGGAAGGGAGCTTGGAGGTCTTCTAGTCCAACCCCCTGCTCAAGCAGGAAACCCTATAATATTTCAGACAAATGGTTGTCCAATCTCTTCTTAAAAACCTCCAGTGTTGGAGCGCCTACAGCTTCTGGAGGCAAGTCGTTGCACTGATTAATTGTTCTAACCGTCAGGAAATTTCTCCTTAGTTCTACATTGCTTCTCTCCTTGATTAGTTTCCAGCCATTGCTTCTTGTCCTGCCTTCAGGTGCTTTGGAGAATAGGTTGACCCCCTCTTTTTTGTGGCAGCCCCTAAAATATTGGAACACTGCTGTCATCTCACCCCTAGTCCTTCTTTTCATTAAACTAGACTTACTCATCCCTGCAACCATGGTTTAGCCTCCAGTCCCCTAATCAGCTTTGTTGCTCTTCTCTGCTCTCTTTCTAGAGTCTCGACATCTTTCTTTTATATCATGACAACCAAAACTGGATGCGATATTCCAATTGTGGTCCTACCAAGGCATTATAAAGTGGTACTAACATTTCACATGATCTTGATTCTGTTCCTTTGTTAATGCAGCCTAGGACTGCATTGACTTTTTTTGGCAACTGCAGCACACTGCTGGCTCATATTTAAGTGATTTGTCTATTAGGACTCTAAAATCTATCTCTCCATTGTTGAGTACCTCTTCTGTACTGGTGCATTCAGTTTTTCTTGCCTGAATGTAGAACCTTACTTTTTTTCACTATGGAATAAGATAAGGTAAAATAAAACTAAAAATAATATTTTAATAATTTTAATAAAATAAAAGAATCACATAGGAAGGTCTAGCCTCACAATTTAGTTTAAGTCTGAAATTGCAGTGTTGTGTAGGGCAGTGCTTCTTGAGAGTTGTCAATGATTTGCAAGGCCCCCCAGTATGTTTTCATAATGCTAGGATGAAATGTCAGTAGTGCAGCTGCAATAACACTTTTTTTTTTTTTAGAAAAAATGATAATGTGAAAAGCTAAGTTGAAAGACTAGCTGTTGGAATGAAATTTATAGAAACTAGACTAAGGAATGGCCATCTTATAAGTGACTTTTGAAGAAGCTGAGTTTTCTTTTTTCAAATCCACTTTGCTTTTGCTATCAGTTTGCTTTTATGATGGGTAGAGCTTTAAATTGTGTTCTTGTAAATATAATAGGAAATGCAAGAGGTCTATTACTTTCTAAAAAATTATTTTTTACTTCTGATTAAAATAACAATTAGCTACAAATAAATGATGTTGTTTATGCGGTGCTCTAAGCCTTAAACTTTTTTTTTATTACTTTGACAGATGATAGAAACAATAAAATATAAATGTGACCTTGTCAACTACAGTTACGGGGAGGCCACTCACTGGCCAAATGCTGGGTAAGGAGATTATATATTTATGAGTATTACTTTGCTCTGTGCCAGCAGTGGGAAACTCATTTAATTTAAAATAATGAATTAACCAAGAATAGAACTGTTGTGTCATGAATTACTGAAGCATTCTATATTCACATCCTAGAAATCACATACAGTTGGAATGACTGTAGAAAGCCAACGCCACAGTAGGGAATTTCAACAATAAATTCCTAGCAGGGAATAGCTGGAAAGTGTGGTTGTGGTAGACCAGGGGTCTGCAAACTTAAACACTCAAAGAGCCATTTGGACCCGTTTCCCACAGAAAAGAAAACACCGGGAGCCAATAATTTAACAACCGGTATGACTGGGTAGGCGTGGCCAACTCACATCACTTATTCCCACCCAGTTGCCTCCTGCTCTGGAGTATGGAATGAGTCTCCATCCCACACCATCACCCTTACCTTCTCAGGCCAGGCGAGAAGTAACAGGGAGGGGAGGGCAGGGGCCAGTCATTGGTGGGATCAGCTGACAGGGAGCAGAGGGCTGAAAGAGCCGCCTGTGGCTCCAGAGCCACAGTTTACAGACCCCTGAGGTAGACCAAATGACCAAATCCCATCTCCCTTTCCACTTTTTCATGGGAAGCTTTATTCATTTTGTATAATGTTCTGATGCCGCATTGATGCTTTGTGTGCCAAGAGGAAGGTAAAATATATTGCAATCCATAAAGGTGGTGATAGTATGAGTAGATGCCACTTGTAGGAATCTATACAATAAAGGTTATCTCTGACAATAAATGAAGAAAGAATAAAAGTAAGTGAAAAAGTCCTTCCTCAGTTTGTGATGTTTTGTGTCTCTTCTAGGAGAATGTGTGAAGTTATTAATGAAGCAGTTTGGAAACACAATGTAATTTATGTTTCAAGTGCTGGAAACAACGGTCCCTGTTTGTCTACTGTTGGATGCCCAGGGGGAACTACATCTAGTGTGATTGGCAAGTATTCCCAATTATAGCAATACCATTTCAAGTTATATACCGCTACATTTATAGCACTCTCTGAGCAGTTTACAATGTCACCATATTGCCCCCACCATTCTGGGTCCTCATTTTACCAGCCTTGGAAAGGATAAGCCTGTCAGAATCAAACTCTGGACTGTGGGCAGATTTAGAATGCCTGCAATATTGCATTCTAACCGCTGTGCCACCGTTACACTTATTATGACATTAGTTTCTTAAGGATTGAAAGGAGCTTTGAAATGTTTGTTGAGGCTGAAAGTAGAATAAAAGGATCAATGTGAACTTATTATTATTTATTTGTCTCCAGAATGATTGGGGATGTTTTAGAGTTTTTCATTAACGTCAGTTCCCCTTGGTTTAGCTGAGCTTTGTAATCTCAGAAACATAATATAAATATCCCACGTCTATTTTCTAATCTAATCTTTTAAGAATTAGTTATTCTGGGCAGAACATGGATACAGAGAACAAATCCAGAATATTACCCATCTACTGGAGACATGCTTTAAAGCTACATTTGGAACTGCGTAGAATTCTGTACAACAGAATCATACCGATTGTATTCTTAGTCTCTCTACATATGAAGTTCTGCCTAGTCTGATTTTTCTTGAAACAGATCTAAATCGTGTTAGAGAAAGCATTTCCTAATTAGAAATCTATACATAATAAATGCCAAAGTTAAATGAGATGGGGAACTAAAAGTAGCTTAAATGCAGTAGCAGCTTTTGCCTTCGGTTCTCCAGTAGTTGAATTCTGGAGTTTATTCATTCTGATCTGGAAGTTAATACATAGGTGTTGATTAATGTCTAATCATAGCCGCATTCGCCATGATTTTAATCTAATCCATTTTTAAGTTCCCCAAATCTACAGCTACACATTGATGAAGTATTTTTAACTTGTATTAATTTAACTATTTAGCTTTATTGGACATTATTGAATGAGCAGGGTTGTGTTTAAAGCATTAGGTCATGTAGGGGTTAACTCCATCTTGAGCTATTTTTTCAAAAACGTCACTATTTTTCATCCCATACAATTTCAGGGGGTTATTGTTGAGAATAACTGGGTGCCAGCCTCTTTTACATCCTGGAGGAAAAGTGAGATATACATCTTAATAAATGAATAGTATCTAACTATACAGAAAAGGATGTATTATGTTTATGCATCCTATCCAACTATTATGTGCATGCATAGGTTCTGAATAATTTGTAAAGCAAATATTGCATGCATTTTGACATACTGAGTGGAGAGTGAAATAATGATATCAGACAGAAACAAAAATCTTCTAGTTTCTAGTATAAATATGTTACTATGTTGGAAGAATTTTTAAAAATCTTTTTTTTAAAAATACCATTCCCAACTTAACTGTGATTAGAATTTAACGTAAACATTTAAATCAGTAAAAAAAACTAATGGTAGACTTGAACTTATGTGAACTAATTCTAAAGGTGTTGGTGCTTATGTATCACCTGATATGATGGTTGCTGAATACTCATTACGAGAGAAATTACCTGCAAATCAGTATACATGGTCATCTCGAGGACCAAGGTAAGAGATAAATTAATTCATGAGTTAAATCCTGGTGTTTCTATAATCCATTTAGAAATTACATTTTAATATAGCAGAGGATAACTTGAAAGTGCAATTTAGGTTTCCAACACAAAGACTCTAACTTCTGAAAAAAATGGAACTTATTTTCAAGAATTTGAGATACTTACTTTATTATTATTAATTCAAAGTGAATATGAGTAGCGTAGGAAGATTTTTTAATGTAAATCGGCCTTAATTTCCGTTTTCTTAACTGATCCCTCACCTTGGAACTGGGATACTTACAGTCTGTGATATAGCAGCTGTATATACTAAAATATATATTAAAAAGAAGCAGGTATAAATGTATGTTGCTGAAAATAGTACAGAAAAGTCCTAGTATAGAAAAAGGTTTCAAAAACACTTTATCATGAACCATGTCTGCACACTAAATTAGGAATGATTTTCAGGTATCATCAGAATGCTGATGATACTCAAATTTATGTGTCTACCCATAATGTTCCAAATGATGCTCTTGCTGTTCTCTCAAGGGAGGCTAGGACAATTTGCTGCGACCAACTCGCCAGGACCCAATTCACCATGGCCACCTTACTGCAGGACAAGAGTTACACTAATATCAAAGAAATGGCACAATAGAATCATTAAAGAAAGGATGCAAAATGAGGAACAAAAGGAAATGTGAATGACAACATTTAAAATAATTTTTATTTATTTTAATAATTAAATAGAATTGTTAAATTGTCCCATGGCGAGTTGGCCATGGCAAGTTGTTCCACAGCTAGTTGGCCACAGCCAACTCGCTGTGACAGGTTGTCTCATTCACATCTCGCGTAGCTTGGAGGCTGTCCGGGCTTCGAATGAGCCCTGGCAAGACTGATTGAAGAAACACACAATAGTTGTTCATAGGATTTTATAGGATATTTATAGAAGACTAGCAGTATGCTCGTCTACATCAGTTCCTAATTGGTAGATATAAATTATAAATAAATTTGTTAGATATATTGAACTAAAAAATTAAATGTATTGCACTTAAGACCCAGCCGTCTATTGAAAAGAATGTGTTAGTACAGACAAAAAGGAATATTTTGTGATACTGTCTAAAGGGGGACTATTGGACAGCCTAGGAAACAATGGGATTTTTGCTATTTGACATTTGTATATTCATTTCAGTATTGATGGAGCCCTGGGAGTGAGCATCAGCGCACCTGGTGGTGCTATTGCCTCTGTCCCTAACTGGACATTACGCGGTACACAACTCATGAATGGCACCTCAATGTCTTCACCCAATGCTTGTGGTGGCATTGCTTTAATTCTCTCAGGTAAAATGGAATGTTGCTCTGCTTTTAAATCTAATTGCATTTTGTTGACTGTGAGAAGTGTATTGATGACACACAGTTTTATCTGCTTTACTCTTCCTTCGTGTACAGGACTCAAAGCTAATGATGTAGATTATACGGTTCACTCGGTCAGAAGAGCATTAGAAAATACAGCAGTGAAGGTGGAAAATACACATCTGTTTGCCCAAGGACATGGTATTATTCAGGTAATTACTCTGGTGTTGAAAAAACAAAATCCCATATATACAAAGTATTGATGGAAAAATAATATTTTAATGACAGAATTCCTAATTTTACATTCAAGGATTTATTGTTCACTACAGTCAAACCTCAGCTCACAACCACAATCCATTCTGGGATTGCAGTCGTAAACCAAAGTGTGCACCTTGAAGCGACACATCTGTGCATGCGCAGAAGCCAAAATGGAATGAAAAACGTAGAAAAATGGTGCGTTTTTCATTCACAAGCTGAGTTTTGGATCGGAAATCGATCCAAAACTCGGCTGGATTTTCAGGTCGGAACCCAATCCAAGGTTCCACTGTACTTCTCCCCTTGCCCTCCCCCCATGCATAATAATTAATTTTGGGCAGATATTTCCTGCTTTGTTTTCACATAGTTATAATGGTACTCTAATAGCTGACTTCTTAGCACAGAAATTATTAAGGGATTTTTTTTTTTATATTACTGAAATAGATCATTCCATGTAATCTTGGTCCCATTTTTCTTGTGTTGTTATTCTGTTTAAGAAATGATTTGTGAACATTTGAGAAATGTTAGCTGTATTGTCCTTGATGGTTATGGTTTTATGTTTAGAGTTGAGAATCCTGTTTTTATTATTTCAAAGTCTAACAAAACTATATAAATTGTGCTTTGCTATAATGAGCATGTTGTTTGTGGGTAGCACACAAAAATTATAGAATAGATGAATAAATAAGTCTGTTACCCTGTTACCTTGACTACACAGAGAGCATCTCTAATGGAAATTTAGATTTTAATTTCTGAAAATGATCAATACAAATAATGAAAAAGATTAAAAAGAGTTAAATGAGAATTTACAAAGAAGTAACTGTGATGAAGATTTTCTCTCTGCTGGTTAAATCCTTTATGAAAATGGTACCTGTAATGATTTTTAATTTAAGAAATGTAAACATTTACCTTGTAATATAATTATTAGAAAGCTTTCTTTCTTTCTTCAGAGCAAACAATGACATTTTAAAATCACTTCCAAAGTTAACAGTTGAAAGACAGGTTTACTTTACTGAACTAAATAATCTGCTTTTCAGTAGTACATCAGCTGAAGTAGGAGACTTTGAGATATGTCTTAAGAATTTATTTGGACCAAGCTGGAGGAAACTTCGCTCCATGGAACTACTGTCAATCAGTGTTATTTGTTGGCAGATGTAAACATGAATTTCATACTGAAGAAAATCTTGGTTAATTCTGATTTATTTTTTAATTCATTTTTCTCTAGGTTGATAAAGCCTATGACTACCTCATTCAGAACCAATCATTTGTTAACAACATAGGCTTTACTGTTACTGTTGGTTGCAAGCGTGGAATCTACCTCAGAGAGCCCTTCCAAGTAGCTGCACCTTTTGACCATGGTGTTGGAATAGAACCTTTATTTCCTGAGAATACAGGTAGAAATAAGCTATTTGCATTGAATATTTTCAAAGGTAGATATTGGGAAGATTTGGGAGTTATTGCCATGAGATGGGTCACTCTATAAACTGTTTAAATTAATAAATAAGATAAAATACATAGAAATAAATGGTATTATGAAGTAAGAATAAGCTTAGGTTATTGTAGAAGCCTGTTACCAGTTCCATCTTGGTCTATGGGTAGAGCAAATTCGGGGAAATTGGATTCCAACTTCGTAGCAAGATAGAACAGTGTTGGCTGTGGGAATATATCCATTAATTTTCTGTTTAAATCCTTTAAATTTAAATTCTGTCTAAGGGGATTAAAACTTAAAAGCTGCATGTTCTTGTTTCAGAAAATAATGAGAGGATATCGCTACAGCTTCATTTAGCGCTAACATCAAACGCTTCCTGGGTTCAATGTCCTACTCACTTGGAACTCATGAATCAGTGTAGACATATTACCATTCGTGTGGATCCACGTGGCCTACGAGAAGGAGTTCATTATACGGAGGTATTGGTTTTGGTTCTCTTAGACCTTATCTTTGACAGTTCCACTAAAGTGCTACAGGATTTTGTTCTTATCAGAAATATCCTGATGCTACCTCTTCTTATAGATCAAAAGATGTAATAGGAATTACTGTTATTTGTCTCAGATTCCCACTTAAATCAGTTTGTGATAGGATTGTGGGGGAGGGATAGGGCTAAAAAAATAGTCTCTTTCATTGTTTTACAGTGTTGAGGTAGAAGAGAAAAATGGAAAATGAGCATTAAAGAAACAGGCAGGGACTTATTAGCCGGCCATCAGTACCCCACAGTTTATTGGATTGTCCCTGTGGTTATGTAGGACAGACAGGAGGAAAGCTATAAGCACCTGATTGTAAGAACACAACCGAGCAGTCAGATGAGGAGCCCCAAACTCATTGGCAGCCTCACACTACCCTGTACAAGGACACTCATTTAGTTCTGCAGCTACTAAGATTGCTGGGCGAGCAAGCACAAAAACAGCCAGGGAAGTGATTGAAGCCTGGGAAACAGGCCCCTTATCAGTCAACAGGAGTGCTAATTTACCACCAGCTTATCATGCACTTAGGAGACGAGGACTTGGCAGCACAAAGAAATAACTGCCTATAACTTAATAACTGGCCACCAACACCTCAATCAACAAATAAAAAGCCATGCACTACTAGGCACGATATAAATACTGTGCTTCTATTCTATTGACCAAAAGCACACATTCTGGTAGAGAAAGGTTCCCTGAGGATGGGCTCCAAGGAGTCCGAAATCTTGGAAGGGTAAGACTCTGGTCCCAGATTGAATCCTTCATTAAGGAAACATTCTGATTAAATTGAACTAATAATTCCTAGGACCTTTCTCAGACTATTTAAATTGAGTTATAATGCTCAACATATAGGTTAGAGTTTCAGGAAATTTCATTTGTAAACCATTAATATTAAAGACTTGTAAGTACCTTTGAAAGATTGAAAGATTGAACGTGTGACAATTGGTGTTCATTTCACTGCTTTAGGTGTGTGGTTATGAAATAACAATGCCCAACGCAGGACCTTTGTTCCGAGTTCCTATAACTATTGTTATACCAACAAGGTACGTGGATTTTTATTCTTGCCAGGAAATTTGTAGCAATGTTTATGGGGGAGATTTGCTTTTTAATTCTGTTATTTGATATATGTTCCAAATAATAATAACAACAACAACAATACATACATACATACATACATACATACATGCATACATATATACATACTCTTATGAAACACATATGGATAAGCCTTTTACATTCCTGAATTTTTTTTTTTTCAATAGGAAAATATTGCAGTTACAAGTACTCAGCAATCTTGTTTTCAATCATAGCCAGACAGTTGCTTTGGGAACTGTTATTTGTCTCAGTATTTGTTCTGTAATAAAAAGGAAACACTTTAATTTTAATTTTTCTGTACAGCCAATTTTTGAAATTTTGATATTTTTTTTCTTTGTTTAAAAATCATTTATGAACCTATCTTTTACTTTCGTTAAAAACTAATTTTTAGTCAAAGGCAGCATTTTATTACTGAAATTATTTAAAATATTTTTGGACCACCCTAAAGGGCAAAACTCTCCCTATGCTATGTAGCCTTGCTAAGTGCTTTTTAGATAGGTTAGACTACAACTTCTATAACAATAGTATGATTCTGAATTTCTGGAACTACTAAGGAGGGGGAGATTGTTTATAGATTAGGTTTTTTGGTGTGTATTACCACTTGCTTGGATAGGTTCTACAATTTCGTTGGCAAGATTTCAGAGCTCTCAGCTTCCTAGGGCTGATACTGGTCCTGGCCCAAGTTCACCCAGCTGGGTGTGAGCCTCAAGTGAGATTAGAACCTACCATCCCCTAATTTGTAGCTGGTACCTTTATCACTGTACCAAGATCGCTCTCGGTGTTCAGAGGTGTAACTCAAAACATTACCAACTATTCTCAATTAGATACTATGGCCAAAGCCAGCTACTTTTAAAAAAATATTTTTGCATAGTTAAAAATGATACAATTCTCATTTTTGAGACATTAAAACAACTAATATTCCAATCTGTATTGATAGTTTAAAGTGAGCTTTCTACAATTTAAAAAAATTACATTTTTTTAATCACAGGGTAGATGAAACCTCAAACTTTGATCTCAAATTTACTAATGTTCACTTTAAACCGGGACAAATTCAGAGACACTTTATTGAAGTTCCAGCTGGAGCAACCTGGGCTGGTAAGGTAAATCTATTGGATTCCTCTTGAAATCCATGAAGATTTTAGTATAGGTATTGGAGGATGTTTTATTAAATATCTGAAATCTATCTGTAGCGTTATATGTTCAGATTAAAAGTGTTTTTCATCAATGTAATGGTGGTTAGAATTTTTTTTATTGTTTTAATAATAATGAACGTATTTATTGCTGAGGAATTAAATGCTGTGAAACAAAATTTATCAATATTTTTTGCTGAATACATATTTGCCTCATAGAAAGGAGCCAGAAGTCGAGTCTGTATAATATTAATAAAGTCATGCCTTTTCTTATTTAGAAATCTCAGTCTGTTCATCATCATCTGATGTAACTGGCAAGTTTGTTCTCCATGCGATTCAGTTAGTAAAACAAAAGGCATACCGAAGCCATGAGTTCTACAAGTTCTGCTCCATACCAGAAAAGGGATCAATCATTGAAGCATTTCCAGTATTAGTAAGTTCCTTGAATTAAGAACAGAGTTAATAGCTGTGACATTTTAATGTGATAAATGTCAATCATAATGCGCTCAGCTTGAGTGATTTATCTTCTGAGTTGTGTAGAATAGTCTTTCAACTAAGATTCTTATTTGAATATTGTAAATACTGGTAGCCTGCTACATTGTGTCATTGTGAAAGTCCTACATGTCAACTACAGAATGTAAGGCAATACTAACTAAGAAAACAAACAAGTTCAGAGAGCACCAAGGACTTCTCATTTCAACCCTGAGCTATTTATTTATTTATTTATTTTATTAATTCTATTTATATACTGCCCTTTTCCCGAAGGACTCAGGGCGGTTTACAGGGCTTTAAAAAACATGCAATACAAAAATTAAAAAAGAATTAAA
>JANHFR010004536.1:141660-151700 GCA_032468015.1 Mimophis mahfalensis
TTAACAACGGGGGTGGGGGGGGAAATGGGGGGGGGGCCAGGCTTGGCCCTTTCCAAGAGAGAGACAGAGAGATGTAGAGACAGAGCACACACACTAGAGAGACACACATTCACACAGGGAGAGAAAGGGGAAGATAGGGAGAAGGGGAGACATGCAGAGAGGAGGGAAAGTGGGATAGAGACAGGTAGAGAGATGGAGGGGAGAAAGGGAGATACAGAGAGGACTGAACTGGCCAGGTCCACTTAGGGGTGACTGGGTGGGTGTGTCATCGAGTTGGCCACGCCCACCCAGGTTTTGCGGGCCCCAGGGTTTTTTTTCCTATGGGAAATGAGCCCAAGTGACTCTGAGTGAAAAACTTGGCTGACCCTTGGCCTAGTCTTTCCACATCTTCTGGTCTTGCACTATTTCTTTGAGATTTTAATTACAAGTTATGTCTTCTCTCCCTAAAGAGCTACAAACTTCCTTTTCATAATATTTTAAAGAATAGAGCAACTGAAAACAGTGCATGGGAATATAGTTCAATTCACTGCTTCTACCATAGTATTTTATTTTTCAGTAATGTAAGTTACTGAATGTGCTAAGCACATTGATTTGTGCTTAACAGATTGTAAGCCGCCCTGAGTCTCCGGAGAAGGGCGGCATATAAATGGGATTAAAAAAAAAAAAAAAAAAAGTTGTATATCTATATATTGTGTGGGTATTTACATTGTGAAATAGTGGCTATTTAGTGGCTATGACTACAAGAACAACTTGACCTAATATTTTCTGCAGGTAAGGATGGTTTTGGAAAAAAACAAAAATTTAAAAATCAAGAGTTTCCAGAAGTGAACTCTTCATATTTATTTATTTAGTTTAAAGAATTATTACTATTTTATATATTAATCATTAGGTTTGTGCTCTCTATGACTCTAATACTGAACCACTGTTGAAATTTAGTATTTTAATATTAATTTTAAAATTGTACTATTTAATCACGTAAAGACATGTCAGTTAAATTGTAAACCATGTGAAAATCAGGTGAAGACCTTGTATGGTCTTCTAACAAGTTCTGAATGACCAGGAAAGAATTTAGGTTGTCAAAGCAATATAATGAATATTTTCAGAATTCATGGTATGCTTATTTTAAAAATTAATACCAACAGAACTCTTATGGTAATTCAGAGCTGCTTGCCTAACCTCATTTTGTACTTTCATTGAAACTCTAAATTACATCTGTGCAATCTTAATGAAGGTCATGTATTTCACAAATAAATTAGTAAATTGTCCTTAAACATAGGCTGAAAGTTCATCTTTAGAGATATCCTGTTGAAGATAAAGATTACAAGATACTCAATATGCACTCCTTGACACACTCCTTGAAGGGATTATTATTGGGGAGCAGCAGGCAAGACTTCTTCCCTACTCTTGTATTCATTTTGTCAAACATAGGGACATCTCCAGTTGTAAAATGGCAACTCAAAACATAAAGAAAAAAACAGAAATCCAAACATCCTTCTAGAAAATGAAGGCATTCAAATTGAGATGCAAAAAGCTATAAATGGATCAAATTTATCAGTTATTTTAGATGATTATAATCATGAATTGATCTTTCATGTTAGTATAATATAGTAACAAATCTTGATTTCTGCAATTATTAAATAAAATAGATAAGTTGTTGTATTTTTATCAAACTATTCATTCTGATGCCTTATTCATTTCTAAAAAGAGTTTTTATGTTTAGATCAGGGGTGTCAAACTCAATTTCATTGAGGGCCACATCAGGGCTGTGGTTGACCTCGAGGTGTGTGTGTGGCCGACATGGTGGGCATGGCCAACTTGATGCCACTCCCCAAACTGCTGGCATGTTTCCTCTTTGCATTGGGTAGACGGAGCCGAAGCCAGGCTGGCCCCATCTTTCTTCTTCCCATTGGGTAGACTGGGCCGAAGCCACACTGGCCTGATCTTTCCTTTTCGCACTGGGTAGACTGGGCCGAAGCCACGCTGGCCCAATCTTTCTTCTTTGCACTGGGTAGACTGAGTCGAAGCCACACTGGCCAGATCTTTCATCTTCTCACTGGGTAGACCGGGCTGAAGCCAGGCTGGCCCAAACTTTCCTCTTCATACTAGGTAGAGTAGGACGGCCCCATGGACCACATCCAGCCACACTGCAGGCCGCATCTGGCCCATGGGCCTTGAGTTTTACACCCCTGGTTTAGATCATCCTTCCAATCTTTTTATATAGGTATGTAGTTTTAATAATGCTAAAGTTAAAACTTACAGCAGACTGAAGAGTTCCCTGTAATTTTCATCTCCTTTTCCCTCTGATACCAAACTGTCTAGCTTATCAATCAATTCTGCCTCCACCTGGATCAAAAAGAAAGAATTTGTGAGAGCAGCTTAGTTTGTAAACTCTAAATATAAAGGATGTGAAAATGATATTTCATGATATTTCTCCTACTCTGCATGAAGATTATTTTTATGGAGATATGGATGATTTCTATTTCTTAACACATAGTTCCAAAAGTAGCAAAATGTAATTTTATAAAACAGTAGTTTTATGAAAAATAATATGCCTCGTTTGTTTGAGCAGTACTGTCATATCTTTTTCAACTGGACATCTAATAAAATGACCTTTTTTCGTACCACTACTTATTCTAATATATATTTATGCATTTAGTGTAGAATAAACAAACCTTCTAGAAAATTGGTGTATTATTTAAAGTGTGAAGCAAAACCATTCCCCAAGACTTATTTGCAAATAAAGTTGATAAAAAAATAATTAGGTCTTTTTTGTTGAGCTGTTTTTGTTGCACAGATATTTACTGGACATTATAAGACTGTCAAACACACCATTCTTCAATATCCTTCATTGCTTTAAACATTTTTTTTTTGCCATTTTCCTTATTTCATTGCTTTTCCAATAACACAAGTTGTGTGTATATTATAATATTTTTTAAAAAGGAGATTTTGTCGCCCTCAGTTAGACAGCCTTGTTTTTCTCTAGTACATGGGGAAGATTCATGTCTTGCGTATATATAAGATATGGTGGATGGCTAGAAAAATTCTGCGACTTTCCTTATTATACTTTATTTCATACAGCACTGCAGTTTTCTTATAAAAAGCCTGTAGATGTAACAGCATTAGTCATGGCTTAGAATATGTTATATTTTTGCTTTTATATAGCTCTTAAAACCAAACATCTCTAAGGGTTGGGAAAAAAAGTTACATATTTGCAAAAGACTATAACAAGATAGACTGCTCAAGTTCTTTAAGTGATATTTGTGTAGATATGATCTGCGGCTTATACACAAATGTTTGTAGGAGAAATTATGACATTTCTCATAAATACAATGTATATCATAGCCAAACCAACATGAACCACTTTTCTGTGATCAGCAATTAGCTTAGCTGACCATGGGCATCTGGTGGATATTATATAACTTAACTTCAGCAAAGCATTCAGTAAAGATTCCAATGCTATACTGGTAGAGAAAAGGACAAAATGTGGGTAGGATTTTACTATAATTAGTATAGTAGACTGAACAATCATATCTATAAGCTATATGTAAATCGCTCAACATCAAATTGGTACATCAGAGCCAGAGTGCATCAAAGCTGGTACATCAGAGTTCCATTTTAAGCTCTATGCTGTTGAATAGTTTTATAAATGACTTAGAAAAGAGAATTAAAAAATAAGTTTATAAAATATGGCTAGTCGATATAAAAGTAGCAGGGATAGCACGTATCTTAGAGGACAATATTAACATTCAAGAAGACATTGACAAGTTACAACAATGATCTAGAAACATCAAGATCAATTTTGGTGGAGGCAACTGAAAAATCTTACATTTGGATAGAATAAATCAAACGTTTGGGTGGGTGAACCTTACCAAGTAACATGCAAAAATAATAAGGCGTCCTGGTGAATCAAAAATTAAACATGAGCGAACACTATGATACAACAAGAGCCAACTGTAAAAAGCAAATGCAATCCTATACAAAAGTAGAGTATAAGATCAGAAAAACAATTGTTCCTCCCTATTCTGTCTTAGTCATATGACATTTAGAAAATTGCCTTCAGTTCTTGGCATCAGATTTTAAGAAAGAATTGGCAAACTGGAACACATCTTGAAGACAACAACCAAAATGATATGAAATGGTTGGATGCATTAGACATGTTTAAAGTGGAGAACAAACTATTTTGTGGAAACATAACAGTCGCCTTCAGAAATTTGAAGATTTGTCATGTAGAACAAGGAACAATTGTTCAGAGTTGTTCTAGTAAACAAGCCAAGAAATCATGGATTTAAATCATGAAAAGATAGATTTCACTTGAACATTAGGAAATGTTTCTTAATGCAGTTAGTGCTTCAACCGTAGACTGTCTTGTGAAATTGTGGACTTTCCATCTAAGGCAATATTTAAAATTAAATTGAAAATTGAAAATATAGTTAAAATTTAAAAGTTTACAAGATAGGTGTATGTTTAAGTTATACAAAATGTGATCTGTCCTCCACCCAAGTCCTAAAACTAAAGAAAATGCAATTAAACCAATGAGTCAAAAGCAGGGCTGGGTTTCTACTGGTGCAGGCGAACTGGTAGTTCAGGCAATGAGTTGAGCCTGCCCACCCGCCTTTGCATTATTGTCTGTCTTTTTACCCTTTTCCAAAGCCCAGATGATCAGCGCAGCAGCGCAGATTGCTGCCTGTTAGCTGTTGCAACTCTCTGGAGCTTCAGCAAAAGGTCCATTTTTGCTATGTTAGTGAATGCAACATGTGTGTGCAGCATTTCCCCTAGTGGACTGATTGTTTCCTTGACTTTTTTCTTGTTTTTTACATTTCGAAAGAATTTTTTTAATTATTATTTTTGACATTTGTTGCAAGTCGCGGTTCATTCCAAGCCTTAGCTTTCTTGATTTCATCTTTGAAGATTTGGGCTATATGCTGGTACTCTGCCTGAGTTATGTGTCCTTCCCATTTTTTATACTTATCCTTTTTGTCTTTAAGTTTATCAGAGTTTGTACAATCATGCTGGTTTCTTCTTGGATTTCTTCTTTTTCTTTTTCAGCTGTAATGTGTTACACTGGATTTTTATAACCATATTTATAAAGTTTCCCAAGCTTCCTGAGTTGCTCTCCCCTTTAAGATTTTTATCCATGGAATCCTTCCCAAGGTCTTTCTCAGTTTGTTAAAATTATTTCTTTTAAAATCTAAGACAGTGGTTTGATTATGTTCTATTGTGTCTGCATTATATTGAATTCCAATACGACATGGTCACTTTCACCGAAAGTTCTGACAACTTCAACCCCCTCTGTTGTTTCTTCTCCATTAGTAAAAATTGGCTCCAGTATAGCAATCCCTCTAGTTCCTTTCTCTGTCTTTTGGGATGATAAAATTGTTGGCCAGGCTCTTCAGGAACCTATTCAATCTCCCTCTTTATGCAGAGTTTTTCTCCCAGTTGATGTCAGAGTGCCTTTATGACATTATGTGTGCCTTTAAATCAGTGTTGACTCCTGTGATAGTCTGGAATAGTCCCCTTGGGTTTTCTTGGCAAACTTTTGGGAAGTAGTTCACTATGGCTACCTTCCTAGGGCTAGCAGAGGGTGACTGGTCAAGGTCACCCAGCTGGCTTTATGCCTAAAATGAGAGTAGAGCTCAGCCTTCTGATTTCTAGACTGGTATTTTAACCACTACACCAAACTGGTGTATTCTATAAAGCAATAAATAAGCACTATTGTAAGAGGATACAGTAGTCTCTAAATTAAATTTAACATTCCCTAAATTAGGATATTGTGGATTACAAAGATAGTCAAGTCAACTTAGAACATAATAAGGTAGTCTATTTATATCTGAATAAGGATTATGGGAGACTATGACTAATTTGAAAGGCAGGATAGTAACTATTGATTTAAATGCCATTCTTTACTCTGCATGTTCTAGCTGTGTAAAGAGATTTAGAGATGACCTTGGAATGAATGAATCATTACAGAGGTACATAGTCAAGAAGGTGAGATGAGAAATCAATTTAAATTAAATTAAAAATAACTTTTCCTTTGTTAGTATAATAGGAGACAGAACAATACTCAAGCAGACTTTCAAGATCCAGTTATTTTATTCTACTATAATAATGCAGCATTTCTGGAATCTCTTCAATGTCCGTCTCTTGACCTGACCTCCCTTGAAAGACTGACATGCTGGCATGTCAATAAAGAGATGTTACACTGGATTTTTTAATTTATTCTGACAATGTTGCATGTGCTATATTTTCAGATTGTCGGTCAGGTGAATACTGCAATGCCAATGCTGTGGTATGGAGAAAAATCAATAAACAAGTCATATTACCAAAGCTTAAGCATTAAAGCATTAAAGTTTCCTGAAATATTGCCAGTGTTGTGTATTGAAGTCTGCTGCCCATCAAATACAATTCCTTATTTAGATCTGTGGATTAGGAATCTAGACTATTGAGTCTGCATGACTCCATAGATTCTCTCCTATTGATAAATATAAAGCCCAGAATAAACTTTTGAGTAGATGTTTAGCTAAGGAATAACCTGACCATATTATGCCATATCATCTAATAATGCCCATTGTAGACCAATGATATCATGCGGTTGACCTCAGGACTATCAACCTATCTATTTTTGATATGAATCATTAGGAAGGAAACTTAACTGCTGAATACCTGTAGTTCCAATGGTGATTTTTTTCTTCAAACTTTTTGAAGAGATCAGAAATGGGCTGCTCATTGCAGTAAACCTGTAGAAATGATATTCATAAAGGCCAATAGTATTTCATTTTGATAATGTATAACCAAACAATGTACAAAAATGCTTATCTCAAAGGAAAGCTTATTGGCTGAATGTCAATAGAAGACTAGGCTACAGCCAGAAAGGGTGGAGATCATGCATGGGGGCAGAGCATCCTACAGCAACACACCACAGTCAACTCGTCTTGACCAACTTGCCATGAGACACTTTGCCATGACCAGTTCGCCATGAGACAACTTGCTGCGGAACACGAGTTACACTAATATCAAAGAAATAGTGGAATAGAATCATTAAAGAAAGGATGCCAAAGGAGGGACAAAATGAAATGTAAATGACAACAATCAAAATAATTATTTAACTATTTTAAATAATTAAATTGAATTGTTGAATTGTCCCACAGTGATTTGTCCTGTGGTGACTTGGCCATGGCAAGTTGTCCCACTGCCAGAGGGCCATGATGAGTTGGCCATGATGAATTGGCTGTGGTGAGTTGACCATGGCAAGTTGCCTGTGGCAAGTTGTCCCATTCCAACGTGCTTACTTTTTTCACATATTTTCTCTCTTTTTCATGCAAGCACTCAATACTAGATTTTGGGGAGGTGGATTCTAAAGTATAAGAAAAAGTAGGCAAATTTTGGCTGAGTGGAGGCTACCCTTCATGGTTTAAGGGGCCTGAAGCCTGCAGCATGCAGGACAACAATACAAGTGAGTGGCTTAGGGTGTTCCAGAAGTCCAGCCTTACCCAGAGATCTCAGGTTCTCACCATTGTCACTACCAACTAAATTTTAGTGATAGGGTCTCCAAAAACAAACGAGGAGACGTATACTATAGCACTAAAGGGCAAAGTTCTGAGAAATAAAAAGGACTTCTAGCCTCAAATTAGCTGTCAGGACTCCAATGAGGGTTCTCCATCTTCAGTAAGAACTGACTTGAGAACAATCCAAGTTATACTTTTATTAGAGACCCTATGTTGGCATACTGCCACAATTCCAAGTCTGAATCAACACTTTTGATTCTTCACAAAGGAGAATTACATCCATCCCCCTTTGATCATGTCATCAATCATTCTGTCCAATCCGAACCCACCTCATGGCGCCAAAACCGCTCATCTCAAATCCAGCCAGCCCCCTGGCCTGACCTTGACTTCTAACATCTATGCAGATACGGTTAATACTAACTGAATAACAAAACACCCCCCATTGACACACACCCCCTGAGAGAATGGCAGTTTAGAAGCAAAAGGAATATAGATGAAGTCGAACGCAGGTTCTAAACTGATATTAGCAATGATTTCTTATCCAAACATTCTTACCCAAATTAGCATTTTTAAAAGAAGTACTATTATTAACATGTCTTCAGCAATGTCTTCTAACATTGCTGTGATGGAGTTGCTATTTTATTTATCCAGGGATTGAAAAAAAAAAAAAAAGGAAAGAACTGGAAGGACCTCATTCAATTCTTTTATCAATCCATGCATGAAAGCGCCTTCTGAGCAGAGATGGGGTGGGGGGAGAGAGAGAGACTGAGGAGTCTTCTCAGCTTCTACTGAGACATGATCCTCAACTGAACCAAAATACACCCTAAATCAGTGATGGGGAACCTATGGCACGTGTGCCAGAAGTAGCACACAGATCCATCTCTCTGGGCATGCAGAGCCATCGTTTGTTGCTCTTCCAGGTTCAGGCGCATCAGCCAGCTGGTCTTGCGCAGATGCACAGTGCTGGATCCGAAGATCAGGCGCGGGAATGAGGACTCAGGAAGCCAGGTGTATGCAAACACAATAGCTCTTTAATACATTGTGAGAACAACCAGCAACGGCTGGGGAAACTCTGCAGTTTATATACTCTCTAGCCCAGCCCCTTAGCCAATGGGCTGGCTAGGTTTTCCCACTCAAATAATTCAAACACTCTACACACAGAAGTGCCGGAAACCGGAAGATCATGGGATCTTTCGGTTTCCGGCATGCAGGTGCGCTCACGCGCTCACTTGCTCCCATTTTTGGCACTCGTTTTGGCCAAAAAGGTTTGCCACCACTGCCCTGAATTATAGTCTATCTATTTTTCTGGCAAACAGAACGTTGTGTAAAACAGTCAACCGTCAGGCCTTCTAAAACCGTTTCCTATGACAGAATGAAGTCAGCCTAGTGAATGTCTATCTGGAAATGGACTGTGAAGCTTTTGAAAATGGGAAGTGATATTCTTAAACCTGACAGGGGTATCCTATTAAGTTTCCTTACGGAATCAGTACAAAAAGCTTTCTGAATATTTCCCTCTGCCAGACATTTATTGCATTAAATATTTCAAAAAACAGATGTAAACAGATGGATAAAAAGAACAATATTTTTTCCTTTTCACCTTCTCTAACTCTCTGATCCTTTGGACTGGAAATGACTGTTCACTGTTTTACACAACGTGCAACTAAACAATGGAAACCGATATCTATGTCAATTATGCTGGTCCTTTGATCCCATTATTTCTAATCTGGCGGAACACAGGGTATTTAAAGCCTGTGGAAAGGGGGTCTGTTATCCCAACAGCTGTTTAAGCAGATGAAAGGGGAAAGTAAAAGTAATTAAATTAACAGCACGGACATGGAAATTTAGACACAGTAGCAAAGGTTCCACCAATTGACTTTAAGGATAAGGATTTAGCAGTGGTATGTGCTGGAATTTTCCAAATGCTTATCCATCATCTTATGTAGAGATTCCGCAATTCAGTACCTCTTCAGTGTGTTCAATCTCATAATTCCTGCTGGACCAAAACAATGGAAGGGCACCAAATCGCCTAAGGCTTATCTGGGAAAACAGGCCTATGGAAATGGATTTCCACTTGTAAAAGCATCTGAGAAGAAAAATGTCTATCACAAAGGAGTAAAACAAGGGAAGAATTCAGTTTCTCTCACTCTCTTTCTCTCCTTACCCACTTTATATGTGAACGTGTCAGAAAACCATCCCCTCACATCTCATTTTGAAGCAAATGCGAAATTCTCCAGTGCGATATTGCATAAATGTTGCACTTGATTTCATTCTTTTTCCCAGTTTACTTCCTTCTACATGGACATAGAAACTATACTATGCATAAGTCAAGATGGACAGAGATCAACAGTCAAAATGTAACCCATGCCCTTCTTAATCAAGAATGTCAGTCTTAATCAAGAGCCATGGTGATGCAGTGAGTAGAGTGCTGTACACTTAGCTGCCAGCGGCCTGCAATTAGTGCGAGTTCAAATCTCACCAGACTCAAGGTTGACTCAGCCTTCCATCCTTCCAAGGTGGGTAAAATGAGGACCCAGATTG
>JANHFR010004536.1:191749-202671 GCA_032468015.1 Mimophis mahfalensis
CGAGAGTTCCCTTGCTGGAGAGCAACGCTACGCGCTCCGGACTCAACTCGAGAGTTCCCTAACCGGAGGGCGACAATATGCCGCCCTTCTCCCAAAAGACTCAGGGCAGCTTACAGCCTATTAAAAACACATAATACAAAAGTTAAGAAATGATTCCCAGGTAAAGGCTTGCAATCTGGGAAGATTCCTGTGTAATAGCAATAGCACTTATAGACTTATATTCCACTTCCTAGTGTTTTACAGGCCTCTCTGAGCAGTTTACAGAGCCAGCATATTGCTCCTAACAATCAGGGTCTTCATTTTAGCGATCTTGGAAGGATGGAAGGCTGAGTCAAACTTGAGCTTCTTGGAATCGAACTTCAGCTAGGGCAGAGTTAGCCTTCCATGCATTCTAACCACTGTGCCACCCCACATAATAAACAGAATATAATAAAGTAATTGGTTTGAACCCTACACTCATGGATTTGATTGCTTGCATCTGACACCCTTATTCCATGTCCCATACTTTTGGACTCTAAGGATCATGATATCCCTTCAGATATGTGAACAGTGCTATCAAATCTCTTTCCCTTTTTGGCATTTTCTTTCCAAAGCCAAAGATATTTATTTGCCTCACTTCAGGTTCTCTCCAGACGGGAACAGTGGCAATGACCAGATTCCAACGAAGAAACCTCTACTTCTTCCTCATTGTATGAAGGCTTTAATGCTTGAGGAGGACCTCTGCGGGATTATCAGGGGAAAAGCTGCATTCTACAATGTAGGCATGAAGTACCATATTCCTAGCAAAATCAAACTCAGAGCCTGGGAGTCAGTGTGTATGATGTTCAGAGGATCTGGTTGTTACCTAAAGGAGACCAAGGGAAATTCTCTTTCTCTGCCTTTCCAAAGCTTGGGCTGCTTCCAGAGAGGAAGTTAGGTGAGAGAGCTTGCATTAGGTCTCCATTCAGCACAAAAACCCTTTTTTTCCCTGAAAGAATTGTGGGAGTCAGAAACTGGACAAATTCATTTGCTGAGATCAATTTCTGTGCAGAATAGCCTACGCTCAATGATGGAAGGAGAAAGAGATACCTACGGGCCAGTTAGTTATTCAAAAGATACTTCAGTGCATGGAGTCAGACAGACTTCCTTACATACAGTACTAAAGGAGAAACGAGACTCCATTTTCAATCAAAGCTGGGATGGCTGGTACCAATGGTTACAGGGAAGAAAGACAAGAGGATAACAATGGAAATATGTAACATAGTAGTTAAACTGTTAACCTGGCTTGGAGCTATGAAATAATAACAAATAAATCGAGTTATGAATGATAGATGGCTCAAGGAATAAAATTATGGATAGATATACTTAATAGTTTAGAACTGTAAATAGAATAATAAGTAAATCTGAAATGTGAATATTATTATTATTATTATTATTATTATTATTATTATTATTATTATTATTATTATTTATTAGATTTATACCCCACCCTCCTCCCATAGGACTCAGGGTGGCTTACAGTCCTCAATTAAAAACATCAAATAAAAAATTTAAAACAAAATTAAATCAAATTAGGACTGAACACCAACAAATTAAAATCACAATTACAATTCCCACAATTCCTCAGCAGAGCCCCACGCAGGCCCCACCCCCACAGTCCAGGTCGGCCAGTTGAAAAAGCCATGTTTTCAGGCCGCGGTGGAAGGACCGGTGGTCAGGGGCCATCCGGAGGTCCAGAGGAAGTTGATTCCAAAGGGCAGGCACAGCCACAGAGAAGGCCCTCCCCCTGGGGGTCACCAGCCAACATTGTCTGGCTGATGGCACCCCGAGGAGGCCCTGTCTGTGGGACTGCACTGGGCGAAGGGAAGATGACACAGATGCTCCCGCAAGTACCCTGGACCTAAGCCATGAAGGGCTTTATAGGTAAGTACCAGCACCTTGAATCTCACCCGGAGGGCAACTGGTAGACAATGCTACCAATACAATAACAGTGTATTGATATGATAGTATTGAAAGTTGAAGACTCAGTGAGATGATGTTGATATTGTTAACCTTGTAGTAGATGTAAGATCCACAGTTGTATATGTGTTGTGTATGTCTTTTAATGTTGTAAATAATAAATGATATATTTTTAATAAAAAAAATTCTGTGCAGCCCATCTCTATCTGAAATTGCCTTGTAACATACTCAAGACCCCCCATTTCCTACATGCATCAAAATGAAGCATGGTTCTCAAGCATCCCCCTTCCCTTGGTGCAGGTACAGCCCTTTCTAATATCTCCAAAGAAATTGGCTTTCTTTCTCCTCTAAGGGATAGCCAGTCAACCGAAAGCCAGGCAGACTCTGTCCTAGGGCTGCCTTCCAACCTTGCCTTCGGCTTTCTGAGTGGCCAAAAGGGAAGAGGGAAGGGCTGCTGTGCCCTGAATGTGCCTTTCTCCGTCTTTGTAGCCACAGCCTTTATTCTGAAGCCCTCAGCCTTCTCCTCCACCCCCTACTTAGCTTTCAATTACACATTTGAAAAGAATCTGTGCAAACATGGCTTCACTCACTGTTGAATTTGTCTCTGGCTTTACTGTCTGAGTTGAGAGGGGAAGCATGTGAGGCTTGCTCAGGAAACAAGCTTCGAGTGCCTGAGAAATAAATGGTGTTGTGTGATATGAGGGAAACATTCAAGTTTGACACCGGTTTTGATATTGGAACGTTCATTTCCATATGTTTCACCTCTGACCTGTGAGTTCCTGAATAATTTTGTATCTCCTCCAACTTTTTACAGATGAAACTAAATAACATTAGTTCCTTCTAACATTCCTTCTCTTCCTCTTCCTTTTCTAGAGCCATGGTGGTGCATTGAGTACTTAGCTGCCAGCTGCCTGCAATGCTCTGTACACTGCCCTGAGTCCGCTCTGGAATAGGGCGGTATATAAATCGAAATAATAATAATAATAATAATAATAATAATAATAATAATAATAATAATAATAATAATAATAATAATGTATGCTTTGCAACTCTGACGTGTGGCTCCAGGTACCAGTGCATTGCTTTCATTGTGTATTCCCCTTTGGGTGCTTCTTTACTTTATAATCCCTTCTCCAATCTCTCTACACTGCAGTGGGGGGTGGGGAGGGAAAATAGGTCAGCCACAGGACAATGCATACTGATTATAATAGTGATCAAATAACTGAGGAATCCTGTCAAGGTCAAATATGCAGCCATTGGTGATTTTTATTCTCAGCGCTGCTCACTAAACAAGGACTGCCTATACGTTACTACATTGTTTTGCACTATATTACATTATATTGATTGCAGAGTTCCTGAAACAGAGTTAAGAGTTTTATCATTTTTAGAAAAGAATAGTAAACCTACAAGTGTGCATCTTAACATCCAATAAAATACCTTCATAATGTTTTGATTTCTTTTTAATTTGTAGCTTCGGGAGCTTTAACAAAATTAACACAAGGGCTGCGAGATGAATCAATGGCATATATTTATCATTGCCAAAATCATTATTTTTGTCCAATTGGATTTGAAGCAACTCCAGTAAAGCCGAGCAAGGCATATAAGTAAGACCCTTAAAATCTACTTGATTTCATCAGTGGGACCAACACAGCTGCAATCATCTTATAAAAAGTGAACATTTAATTGCTCATATTAACATTATAGCTTTAACAGCAAACATGGGGTGTAGTATCATATAGTACTTTTATGTGGATTGGTTTACCTGAATTAACAATCACTAGATGGCAATATGTTTTCATATACGGTTTTTCAAAATAGAAGCAACATTAATTTAAATTGCAAATCTTGTTCTACAAGGTCTCTTGTGCAGTACTCTGGATGAATCTGCTTGTCACCAAACAAGTCTGAAAGACCATGAATTTGTATAAGAAATGTATTGATTTATTTATTTCAGCTGTATCCCAAATGTCTAACTCATGTTGCATTTGATATAAAGCTTTTAAATCCTTCATTAAAAATCCTTGAATTTTATTTTTTTTTAAATAAAAGTTTTGGGTTTTTTAAAATTACGGGAATCAATCCAGTTTCATTAGTTTGACATCTGCTAAAATTAGATATATAACTTTGCATGGACCGACATTCGTGGGAATTGCCATTCTTAGTACACATGAATGGGATTTTACATTTCCTTTGACCTTTAACTTACTAAAGGGGCAGAAAACAGTGTTTCTACAGAGATTATAAAGCAATGCATTTTATGTATGTTTTTTGCATTTGTACTAAAATAAAAGGCCTAACTCATTGCAGGACTTGAAAAGAACTTAAAAGCCATTGAATCCAGCCTACTGCAGAAACAGCTGCTGCCATCTTTCTGAGTAGGAATAGAGATGAATTCTAGAGCATGTATGCTTTGCTGCAGAAATATCTAGGGAAGAAGTACAATCAGTCGTTGCAGAAATATCTAGAGAAGGAGTACAATCAATCGTTGCAGAAATATCTAGAGAAGGAGTACAATCGTTGAAACGTAGCCAATCCCTTAAAGAATACATTTGTTTATTTTAATTAACACATAAGTAACATGCTTTGTATGCATATAGAGCAGTTTGGGTTAAGTTTGCAAATATTTTGTATATTATGAAACACTAGGAGCAGATATTTTTGTTAAGCAATGGCCTTTTGGGTGTTTACCTTTTGAGCACCAGGGACTGGTTTTGTGGGGAGAGGTTTTTCCGTGGACAGGAAAGGGGCGTGGTTTCGCATGCTGCCTGCATCCCATGGATGGGGCTTCCGTTGTTTGCACAGCCTGGTTTCTGACATGCCACGGCCCAGTCCCGGTCCACTGCCCAGGGGTTGGGGGCCCCTGTTCTAAAGATGAAGGTCATCATCATTAAAATATATATTTTAGTCATGTTTAATATTATATTTTATGTAACCATACAGCAACTAACGATTCATGTTGGCCAGTGACAAGTTAAATTCCTTGTTTATAAAACTTCTTATTAAGATAAACATTTTGTCCTCCTCTTTTTTGTCCACCAGAGGATGCCTCTTACAGCAAGATGTAGAACACTGGATACTCATTGGGGAGCCAAGCAGAAAACACCCCACTATTCACTGCAAAAAGTAAGTTAGCACGTCCTAGTAAACTCACAAAAGATCATATACCGTATTTTTTGGACCATAAGACATACCTGACCATAAGACGCACCCGGTTTTTAGAGCAGGAAAACAAGAAAAAAATATTCTGAACCAAATAGTACCGGTATACTAAAATATTTAGCTCCGTCATTCTGAGAGTGCTTGCCCCCACTCATGCGTGTGCTGGACAGCATTCAGACCATAAGATGCACCCGCATTTCCCCCCCACTTTGGGGGGGGGAGTTTTATGGTCCAAAATTTATGGTAATTTTAAAGATATTCAGATACCGAGTATTCTTTTGGCATCCACAAATACTCATATGAACACCCATTCCTAAATGAATAAGTGTAAGATACAAATTCCCAAATAGACTAGAAAATGTAAGGAAACTTCAAAATTGGCATGTTCTAGCTGAGATTTCTTTTCTAGAGAGCTAATATTTCATCCACCTCCTGAAATAAGTGCTATTCTGGCAGGTGTCTTCTAACTGCAAGTGTTGAAAATCAGATTTTGAGGGCAAAAAATACATTTAACTTAGGAATGGAAGAAAATGGGTATTCATTTTAGATGCTAATGAAATGTTTTAGTTTGTTGAATCTTGAAAACAATTCTTCGTGTTTGCTTTCGGGTATATACTTAGATTGAGTTTTGAACCTCAGTTCCCCAGATTTGCATTATTTATATTAATGACATTAACTGAGACCATTTTTAGAGATATAAAAAATTCAGAAAGTAGAGCATAGCCCATTCTTGATAAACCAGATCATTGTGGGATGGATGGTCCTGCTATCTTCAACACCTTTATAAACGACTTAGATGAGGGAATAAAAGGGATGCTATTAAAATTTGGAGATTGCTAACATTCCAGAAAACAGGGGTGGAAGGTTTGAAGGATCTTGATAGACTTGAATATCTGGCCCAATCCAACAAAATAATGGCGAGAAATGTAAAATTTGGAATTCAAACAGGAAAAAACAGATGCACAGGTAGGAAATAGGTGGTTTAATATGTCACATTTTGATCACCACAATTAAAATAATAATAATAATAATAATAATAATAATAATAATAATAATAATAATAATAATAATAATAATAATAATAATAATAATATGCAGAGAAATAATAATAATTATAATTATTAATAATAATTAATATTAAAGAATGCAGAGAAAGGGGCTAGATGAGAGATCCGGGGCCAGTCCTATGAAGAACAGTTAAAGAAGCTTAATATGTTTAACCTAAAGAAGTGATGATGAAGAGGACACATGGTATAATATTTCCAATATGTCACAGGGCAGAGTGTGTGGATGTATTCTTCATAACAACTAAAAATAAACCACCTAGGGTCTTGCATTTGAGATGGAGGTCACATACAATAAAATAAATACATACTTACACAATGCCAATGGGTAGAAATTTAACCTACTGTATTTTTCGGACTATTGGATGCATTGGACCATAAAATGCACCTAGGTTTAGAGGAGGAAAACAAGGAAAAAAATAGATTTTTGCCTCCGCAGGTCCCATTTTTGCCCTCCCTGACATTGGAGAGGCTGAGAACAGGATACACTGAAGGTTTGGGAGGCCAAAAACAGGCCCATATTCACCCTATAAGACACAGACATTTCCACTCACTTTTTGGGGGGTGGGGAAGTGCATCTTATTTATTTGTTATTGGTTGGTTGGTTGGTTGGTTGGTTGGTTGGTTGGTTGGTTGGTTGGTTGGTTTAATTTATATACCGCCCTTCTCCCTGAGGACTCAGGGTGGTTTACAAGACATTCAAATAAATAATACAAAGTTAAAATGTAATTAAATCAAAACATGCCTTTCCATATAAATAATATGGTATATATTATAATATTATATATTATAGTCCAAAAAATACGGTAAATAATAATTTACTGACTCTAAGAGCTATTAAGCAGTGGATCAATCTGCCTTCTGAAGTCATGAGTGCTGCACTGCTAGATTTTTCAAGAAATGATTACACAGTTCTTCATCTGGAATGGTAGAAAGATTCCTAAACTTGGCAGGAGGCTGGACCAGATGAACATTTGCCTTTTTTGTTTAGATAGCATATTTGCTAGCTGCCACTGAACAAAACAACAGCATTAATAAGGATCTATTTATAAAACGACCTTGGCAACATTCTTTAGATTGACCTTAAAAATTACTTAAGGGCCAGGTATCCTATGGCTGCTTTTAAGAAGTAATTAAAAACATTAGCTAGTCCAGAAAAAAATATTTACTGGTCCAGAAGAATATTTATTGATTGCAGCTATTATGAGTAAGTATGAGACCCACAGTTAACATCACAAATTGCCACGCCCTTCTGATGGCAGTTCAGAAACAAATTTTAGTTGTAAACTATATGATTTCTAAACCAGTCTTCTAAAAATCAAATTCTTGGCTTATAAATCTGCCTGGCCCATAAGAACTTTGAGAATGAACATCTTGGGTTCCTATTAAGATCAGAAGCATATTCGATGGTAATGTATAAATGGAAGCATTTACATCACTTTGGAGGTTTTGGAACTTCTTCAAATTAGGTATATTAAACTTTCCCATGGTTGAATTTATATTTTACCGACAAAGAAATAAAGGGAGACTGGTATAGATCTATTTCAAGCTACTTAGCTCTCGTCAGCTAGCCATACCCTTCTGGGATCTTTCCCATGCTTTTTATATATAAAACTAAAATAAATTCGTGCGGGGAGAAAGGAGGATAGTAAAGTGGTGTTATTTACTAAATGAATCAAAGGACTAGAACCTCTGGCTTTGATTTCAGGGAAAAAATGTCAGTATTTGCTACATATTGTACAGATCAAGTATGAATTTTGGTCTATCTAGGATTAACTAATAAGCACAATATTCCAGATTTTGTTGCATTTGTGGACTTTTTTCCATTTTACTCTGTAGGTGGGCAGACATTGTAACAGATTTAAACACTCAGAATCCTGAATACTTAGATATTAGGCACTTGGAAAGGGGTCTTCAGTATCGGAAGACAAAGAAGGTAAGAATGCTTCATATTAAAGCAGAGCTGCATATTTTCCCTGAGTTGGCATTCATAGAGTATGTTTAGATACTCTCATGATAGTAATACTGGATGGTTACTTTGCATATTCTTCTGAGCACAACAAGAATCAATTGCTGTGATCTATAACTATATAAACTTAGTTTATTTGGCTAAGGCATTGCCACCTTTCAGTGCAGCCCACAATAGGGCACATTTAGGAATCTTTGCGTGGTAAGTGAGCTGCTCTTAATCCAAAATAAGATTTCAGTTCATCAAATTCATTGCTATTGATTATGTGCCATCAAGTCATTTTCAATACCTAGTCCTGAATTAACATAGGAAGAACATTCTTCGTTGTGCTTTTTTAATGATGGTTCTAATATTAGGTATCTATTTCAAGTCCTGGGAGATTATAAAACACAGAAGCCTGAAGGTCTCTATGGTTGATACTGTGTTGTCTAATACTGTAAGAAGTGGGATGAGTAGGAGGGGTTCCCCTAAAATCTACTATCATCTGCTATCATCATCGAATGTCACAAGACTGCATTCTATGAATCAGGACTGCATTTTGAAAATATTTTCACTAGATTTTTAAATACCTGGAACGAACAATGGATGATGAGAAAAAGTACAAAAACCAGAAATGGGGAATTGCATGTCAACTTGCTAATGTTGGACTCCTAACGTGGAATAAACTTATTGTAACTGTCTGTGGAAATTCTCAATTATCCACGTCACATTGTCCCAAACGTGGTGTTTCAAAAGACAACTGGACTTCGTTTTTTTTTTCCCTTTGAAAACATTTCACTACTTCTTCAATTCATAGAGCCGTGGTGGTGCAGCGAGTAGAGTGCTGTGTGTAGTACTTAGCTGCCAGCTGCCTGCAATTCAGTTCAAATCTCACTAGGCTCAAGGTTGACTCAGCCATCCATCCTTCTGAGGTGGGTAAAATGAGGACCCAGATTGTTGGGGGCAATAGGCTGACTTTGTAGACTGCTTAGAGAGGGTTGGAAGCCCTGATAAGCGGTATATAAATCAAATGCTATTGCTCTAATTCAGCTTCGTCCGTTTTATTGTAACCACAGGTTGTATTCAGTAAAGAATTCTAACCAGTGCAAAATACAAAGCATTAATTCAGATGAACAGTGAACTTAACTCTTGCTTAATAATATGGAGAGCGTTCTTTTAACAAACATTGTATGCATTTTAGGTAGGAGGGAATCTACATTGTATCATTGCTCTTCAGAGGTTTAATTGGCACCGGTTTGGGCCTTGGAACTTTCCACTTGGAAACGTTCAGCAAGAATTACTGCCTCCGTCTCCAACTCAAGGCTTAGCCAAATCTGAGAGTGAAGACAACATCTCCAAGAAGCAACATGGGCGCCTTGGGCGATCATTCAGTGCTAACTTCCATCAAGTGTCTGTTTGGAGGAAACTCTCTCATCTTCATGAACGGCGGAATAGTGGCCTTCAGCGTTACACCAACTGTGATGGGAAAGACTAAAAAGGAATGTGTTTTCATCTGTGCTACTGTGATACATTCCTCAAGCATGGTAATAACTTACTATGCACAGAAGCAAGAATGTAGAGAAATTTCATATAAAATTCTTAGGAATATCCATTATTTCAGTATCTAATTGGTATATAATACTAATACATTGTAATTGTAACATATTGGGAATAACAAGAAATGTTAGTTAAAAGATAAGCACAGAATACCAGTTATGGGCAATCTAGTGTAATGGCTCATTGATTTATGTTTCAGATGATGAAATCAGAACAGATGTAGATCCAATTCATTCATGGGCAGGAGAATTCGTTATTACATGATACAGATTATAGGTAGAGCATGAGATTATCTTCCAAAATGATTTATTAATTGCAAACTATAGAATGATGACAAATGTATAAAATATAGTTGCTTTTTAAGTATTTTCAAAAATGCAATAAATTATGGTACAATTCAGACCTGACAAAACACTAAATGTCAATACATAATTAATTGATGGTCTGTTGATCGATGGAAATATTGTTCTATACGGTTTAAGTTGTTTGAGTTGGCAGTTCGTAGTTAATAGGCAAGAAACCTATGGAAAGATGTGGTAACCATCTATTTCGTTCAGAATTGGTCTAGTTTAAACAAAAACCACCACTGCCAGTCATACCCTTTTTGTGTGACCTGAATTCAGCTCCCAGTTGATTGGCTCCCTTTAAAGAAACCTCTCACACTCATTTCATATGGTTATCAAGTAAATACCAAAACTTTCTGTCGTGGGCTGCAGTGATTTCTTGTAATATTTGAATTCTCTTTCACTTCACAACTTTCTTTGATTGTTGAGGAAGATGTTTTAAGTGCCCAAATAAACTGGCAGCCGCAGCAATATACCTCTTCAGAGCACTCTTTGTAACTACTTTTTTCAAATGATCATATCGAATAGTTTTATTTGGAAGTATAATATTGGTTCTCATGGAAAAAACCATTTTAATAAAAACGGTCTTTATCCATTGATTATCTTCTTCTTTAAATGTGTATGTTTGACTTTTGGTTACGCAGAGCTGGAGACAATAAAAATGTAGGATTATTTTATTCAAGTTTTGGATAAAGTTTTATCTGTGCTTTTAGAAACTTGGTACTAAAAATCAGTTGTTCCTATCCCTCTGTAAGATAACAAGATTTTTCCCTGTGAAATGAGTTGGCCCAAATGAGAAAAACATTACCAATCATTTCTAATTTACTTTTTTTTTAAAAAAAATCCCATTTATATGCCGCCCTTCTCCGGAGACTCAGGGCGGCTTACAATCTGTGAAGCACAAATCAATGT
>JANHFR010004536.1:202771-214039 GCA_032468015.1 Mimophis mahfalensis
GACCACCTTTAGTGGGAAGGTAACAGCGTTCCGTGCGCTTTCAGCGTTTAGTCATGCTGGCCACATGACCACGGAGACGTCTTCGGGCAGCGCTGGCTCTTTGGCTTCGAAACGGAGATGAGCACCACCCCCTAGAGTCGGGAACGACTAGCACATATGTGTGAGGGGAACCTTTACCTTTACCTTATAGTTACCATTACCAACACTTGGGGGGATGCAAATTATGACTGGAATGTACTGATGGAAGGATACAAACTATTCCAAAGAAACAGACCTAACAAAAGAAGAACTGGAGTTGCGTTATATATAAAAGATCAGTACATCTCTATAGAAATCCACAAAACCAAGGATGAAAGCCTCCTATAGCAATAGCAATAGCATTTGATTTATATACCGCTTATCAGGGCTTTCAACCCTCCCTAAGTGGTTTACGAAGTCAGCACATTGCCCCCAACAATCTGTCTCCTCATTTAACCCACCTCAGAAGGATGGAAGGCTGAGTCAATCTTGAGCCTGGTGAGATTTGAACTGCCTAGTTGCAGGCAGCTGGCAGCTAAGTACTACATACTGCACTCTACTCGCTGCACCACCATGGCTCCTAGAAGGCATATCGGTCAATATAAAAGATAAAAGCAGGGGACTGGACTCGAAGACCTCCAAGATCCCTTCCAGCTCTCTTCTGATTGATAAAAATTGTTTCCCCACGTTCTATAGTTTTGATCCTGCTTTTTCCAGTAAAGTGAGGGAGGGGACATCTGAGAAATTCTGCTGATCTAGAGAAAAGAAATCACAGGGAGTAGAAATTCGAGTTTGATGCCTGTGAGCTGAGTCTTGTTTCCTTTTAAAGCACTCTGCTGGGGAATGAAGATGTCTCATCCTTAGTGACTGATGCTTAGGCCAGATTCCAAAGACCAGATAGCAGGAACAGACTCCTAAATCAACATTCCTGGTAGGAGCCTTTCCCTTCTCCTTGACAAGATGTGCAAAATGCTTGGAAGTTGCTGCAAGAAACAGTCCTTGGATCAAACCCTTATCAGCAAACATACCTCCCCCACCCCAGTGAGGAGAGAAAGCCAGCAGGCTGTCTTGACAGGAAGTTTGTGAGGGATCAAATTATCTCATGTTTGCTCTCTGCCTATTAATTCGGGGTTAAACTCCAGAGAGAAGCTGGATGAAAACTAATACAATCCCAGTTCCTTGAAAATCTTAAATCCTTGGTTACTATACCCAGCAGCAGCAGCAGCTCTACCACAGCTTTACTCCAATTCAGTTATGTTTCAAATTATTTAAGCTAAATCCACATGTGGTAATCCCTCAGCACTGAAATAACTATGTGACAATATTGTCCCAAAGGTGCTTTTTCGAGGGGCAACTGGATTTTCTGGATTTTCTTTGAAGACGTTTCACTTCTCATCCAAGAAGCTTCTTCAGCTCCGACTGGAAGCAAAATGTCTTCAAAGTATAAACCAGAAAGTCCAGTTGCCTCTTGAAAAAGCACTTTTGGGAGTACCATGACCTGGATGACTGAGAATCTCCATAGAAATATGTAACAATATTATTTGCATTCGACAAATTACGTATTTGAGGCTTTTTGAGTAAGAGGCAAACAAACAAGAAACTACTGTTATAGAATGGTTGGGTAATTAAAATCCAGATGTGATGTCCCTATGAGTTTGCCTATAAGGCTCCCAACAGTGTTACAGGGAATACTATAAAAAAGAACAACTCTACAATTTAAAAATAATAATAATTCTGGATAGTCTGGAGCTACTCATCTTTATATGATTCCTCCCACCTGATTTAATTGAATATATTATTGTCAATTACACTGAATCTGTTACATTGAATAATGAAATTAGTCATTATAGAAGCTAAAATGCAGAAGTGGAAGTGAAAAATTTAATCTCTTCCCACACAGACTGGATCCCTTCCCTGTCTATAGCAGTTGGACATTGCACAACTAGGGGTGCAGTTGTAGGGAAAGGGGAAGCTCTGTATAAAAGGGTTCTTTAAAAAATTATAGATCATCTAGTCTATATATATCAATCAGAAACGTGGTATGTGTGTATATGCTCTATATCAGTGGTTCTCAACCTTCCTAATGCCGCGACCCTTTAATATAGTTCCTCATGTTGTGGTGACCCCCAACCGTATTTGTACAGGGTGTATGTGATGGGGTTGGTGTTTTCTGATGGTCTTAGGTGACTCCTGTGAAAGGGGCATTCGAGCCCCAAAGGGGTCGCGACCCACAGGTTGAGAACCACTGCTCTATATGCTCCTATACAGAGCAACTAATCTCGCCCAAACTTAGCACATAAATACCGTGGTGTTGCAAGATCAGCACTGGTGTGTGTGTGTGTGTGTGTGTGTGTGTGTGTGTGTGTGTGTCACAAAAGCCTTTGAGAGGTCTTTCCCCTCCAAAAAAGGGGGCCGAAGTGGACATTTCACTGCCCCACGGACATTTCACTGCCAAATTCTACTGCACATGTGCAGAGGGTTACCAGGCAAGGCATGCAGATCGGAGGCTCTCCAGCCAATAGAGGCAAGGCATGTAAATCAGGCAAAGAATTTGGGGAATTGTAGGCTGCAGCATTGTCATAAATAACCTGGCAAAGCCAGGTTATCAGTTAGTTTATTTATAAAAATAAGGCAAGATAAAAAAATCTAGAAATTCCAATTTCTACACACACATTCTATTGTTATCTGAATCTCACAGTTCATACTACTACAAAGTTTTAATGATAGAAAAAAGACATATTTTGCTATTAAAATGTTGGGGGGGGGGATGAAATATAATATATACATATATATTTAGCATGAACAAATGGCTAAAAATTAGGGAGCACAAATCCTCTGGTTCTGTTATATAAACCTAACTAAATTCTGTTTCACATTTAGCCAAATTCTTACATAAAAGGAAATGTGTAAAACCTCTGCACTGGATAATCACAAATTACAAAGTACAAAAACTGTTTTCGACCTAATTTTTTTAACAGATTTGAACCATAACATAGTGCATTGTAAAAATACAGCAATACAATGTAAAAATGCAGCCCAGTAACACAATGCATATTATAAAAAGAATTACAATGATATGTGTACAGTACTGTAATTATTATAGCAGTAATACTGAACAGATTAATGGAAATTAAAAGTACTGAACAATTGTCCATGTTAAGCACAGGTTCAATACCAACTCTACCACCTGTATAAATACTTTCATCTCAAAGTTTGAGAATATGACTTCACATTGCCTAAATGATATCTAGGAATTTTGCCCTTTTATTTTTAGCTTTTTCATTTCATGTAACATTTTTGATCAAAACTAAAACTCTTACTATCTAATTACTTATGAGATAATTTGATTAGTTAAGACTTGGATCAAGGACTTCATAGACTAAAACAACTAGAGGGCCCAAGGTTGTGCACCCATGAATTAATATGTAAAACAGAATTTTTGAAAATAGTCGTCTGTGACCAGAAGACAATAAACTTGTCACATTTTGTCACTTTGTAATGGGGTCCAAGTGAAGTGGCTGATGCTATAACAATGTAACCCCTTGCAGGAAAAGATCAGCTTTAGTACAGTGGAACCTCGGGTTGCGAACACAATCCCTTCCGGGATTGCGTTCGCGACCCAAATTGGTCATGTCCCAAAGTGATGCTTACTGCACATGTGCAGATAGGAAAACAACCATTTTTTGTTCGGAAGCCGAGTTTTGTATCGTAAACCGATCCAAAACTCGATGGAATTTTCTGTTCGGAACCAAAAGTGTTCACAACCCGAGGTTCCACTGTACAGTATCTCCTGATATATGGAGAAACTCCAGGTGAACATTCTCTCACAATGCAAATCTATGTTTGTTTATTTAGAAGTAAATCCTACAATGCCGATATCTAATCTCAAAAACTGAGGCATGAGCAAATTGCATTTAAAGCACAAAAAATTAACTCTCCTATTTTCCCTTTTCTATGCAAAGCATGAAGACTGGTCCAAGACATTTTGTGTCTGAATAGAAAGTCATAATCTTTTTGTTTCTTCATGAAAGAAAGAATGGGCTATCCTTAAGGAGACTCCAGATACAATCCTCAGAGTCATACCTCACTTAACCAGGTTCATTAATGATAGTGGTTCCTGCCACAATGTTAACCTGAAGACCTTTTAGGGAAACCTTCGATAATCTCTTTTCTTCTAGATTTTCTGGACTGCAGGAAAACAGGTTGGAGTGGTTATTATACAGCCTCTCTGATAACTTAAAACATTATTATTTAAGACTGATACTAAATTTATGTCTGTTAACCAGCAGTATTGACACAAAAACCCCACTATTTGTGGAGCAGAATATTACTGTATTTATCTCTCTGAATGGTATCAATATTGGGACCAGCCCAGATTTTACTGTTTATTATTATAGCTTTCGTGGAATATTTACACGGATGCAATTAAATGTCCCATAAGGAAAAGTGAGGGATACTACCAGATCTATAGCTGGTTTAAAAGATCAGGAGGACCAAAAAAAGGGAATTTCTTACTGCCTTTTCAAGATAGATTTAGAGGAAGAAGAGGAAGAAATTATAGGAAGGAATCCCTTCCTTTTGAATCCAGGTCTGTCCATGTTTCTACGTAAGACAGACTAATACTGATAGTAGTTAATTCCTGTGACAGAGGTGCTTGGTGTGCCATAGCAACAGCTATTTTGTTGTTGTCGTTAGTTGCGAAGTCGTGCCCGACCCATCACGACCCCATGTACAATGTTCCTCCAGGCCTTCCTGTCCTCTACCATCCCCCGGAGTCCATTTAAGCAACAGCAATACATTGTTAAATATCAGCAGAAAGAGAGCTAAGTATTTCTCTATGCCAGGGGAACAAAGATTTGAAATCTTAACAACTCTACTTGGTAAAAAAAAGGAGAGAGACTAAAATTCTATGTGCCACATGTTTAAATTTGATGAGAGAAAAAAAATCTGTATTTTGCATAAATTAAGAACATTTGCACAATTGTTTTAATTTTACGTCACCGGTTATTATTTTGCATAGTTAGAGCAGTTTGACCAGCACTGGGAAAACGCAAGGTAAGTCAGCAGAGGAATGAAAACTTATTCTATGGCCTTTCCTGCTTCTGGAACTTTATGCACACATTTACTATAAGATCTAGAAACATTTTCCCCCAGTATGAATAAAATAAAAGGCTGGTATTTACACTACGTTAATTCTAAAACTGGTATCATGTGTTGCACTCCTGCCATACTAAGGTTGCCTGTTTTTCCATTGCTTGGTCCTCCACAGCTTGGACACACCATGCCAAAGAGTACAGCTTGTGTAAAGTAGGGCGTAGAAGCCAGTCCTGGGTCTCTGATGACTTCCAGAAGGGCTACATACACCATTGGGGATCACAAGCAATGCAAGATTATCCCTAAAACCTTAAGTAGAGCTAGAGATGACCCAGGTATTAATGGCTGACGGCCACTTTTCTAGCCTTTTAAAAGTTCATTTATCACTCCAGATGACCAGTTTGCTTTTGAAAGAAATTAAATTGCTTTAAGACTGATTGTGACTCTTCATTACTACAGAAAAAATTCTTACTGATTCTCTTTTATACCATCATGATCCATGTCCTGGATGCACCATGCTATAAACTGCACATTTCAGGTAGAATAATATTTTACACTTATATCTCACCTGGGAATTTTACAGGCAAGCAAAACAAATTATTAATAATAGAGATAGGTGGTATTGCCCAAAACATACAATTTCATACAATTCTATATTAACAATTATTAACTGGGCTCCTTGGTGAATACAAATATTTCACGTACAGGATTCGAGAACGGTTTGGCAATGACTGTTTTGAAGTATTTAAGTGCTTAAACAACTATAGTTCCTTCCCAACCGCCCAGCAACATTGACTCAAATGGTTAGGAACACTGGGCATGGTTAAGATTAGTGTGTTCAGTAAATATTTAGATTTCTGTGAAAATCTCAAACTTCCTTCCCAGATAGCTCAATTTCCTCTACTACACAGAATCTGTTGTCTTCAGCTAAACTGTCCTCCTCTTTACAGTCTGGCAACATCCCATAATAGCCGAGTCCAAACTTTCTTGCTTAAGATGAGCTGTACTTGTTACTGGAGCGGAAATTGTCATATCCGTGGTCATTCGCTCTGAACTTTAAGCAGGACTGTTTCTCCTCCAAGGATAGCATGTCTTTGGAATGACACCAGCAACAAAGGCAGGACTGTAAAACAGAAGGATTCTCCATTAGAAAGGCTGTTTGTACCATACCTGTCAAGTTGCAAATGTTAAAATACGGGAAAGGCATGCCCCACCCATCCCCCGCGTGCCCCGCCCCACACAGGTGTGCATGTCCCCCCACGTGCATGCGTGGGAGGATTGCCGAAGCCCAGGTGATCGTTGCGCGTGTGCGTGCGAGGGAGTGCCTCAGAGTCAGAGAAAATACAGGAAATTTTTAAAAAATAGAGGGCGGGGCCAGAAAAGAGAGGAAAAAATGGGATTTCCTGGCCAATCTGGGAAACTTGACAGCTGTGGTTTGTACGTGCATTTATACATTTGCCCAGCTCTCTAAAACAGTGCCCCACAACATTTTGGGTCCCAGGGACCGGTTCTATGGAGAGAGGTTTCTCCCCAAACAGGAGGGGGCATGGTTTCACATGCTGCCTGCATCCCATGGACGGGGCTTTGCTTGTTTGCACGGCCCGTTGCTAGCATGGACCTGTGCCAGTCCGTGGACCAGGGGTCAGGGACCCCGGCTCTAAAATACAGAACCATTATTGACGATTCTGTCACAGAAATCAGAACCTGAAAATTCCAAGGAAGTCAAGCAAGTAAGCAAGCAATAAAAAAATATCCACCCACCCACCCAGTCCAGCTACAAAAATCTTCATGACCATTTGATTATGAAATAGGGGAGATGATACACATTCTTTCCAGAACCTTTTTACAGCTACGTTTAAACTTTAACTTGAAAGTTTAAACTTTGAACAGTAACAGCCCTGACAGAGACATCTCTTTCTGAGCTCCCGTGAGGGTTTTTCCTTTCCCACAGCCCTTAACCCAGCTAGCCTGTCCTACATGAACTCTACATTCCTGTGAGTGTCATTTTTGTGGGCCTCTCAATAGTTACCAATATTGTTTATACTTGTCATGAAGGAGGAAGTTGTTTCTTTATGTATTTCTTTTTCTTCACTATATTTTTATTTCTCTTTCATTTTTTTTCTTTCTAATTTCCCTTTTTATCCCTTTTGTTTTTTTACAGTTTGAGTTAGTTTTTATCTTTTTATATATAATATTTAAAAACATTCATCAAAATAATAAAGTATTGCCCTAAAAAGAACAAAATTATATATATATTGGTGTCCTGAGGAAAAACTGTTTTCAGAGGTTTTACTGTACCCTGTGTCTGCCATTTTTGTACATTTTTGTATTTTCCATACAGACTCATAATCCAAAAGGTTCACATTTAGACCTTTCCCAGCAATGACTAGTTATAATCCAAAGCACTGTTTCTACACAGAAAGGCATTATAAATGTGACTCTGAACTTCCAAATGTTGATATTGTTCAGTTACGGAAGGACTAGAACAATGGTTCTCAACCTTCCTAATGCAGTTCCTCATGTTGTGGTGACCCCCAACTGCTCTCTAACGTGTGATTGGTCTACATATGTGTTTTCCAATGGTCTTAGGTGACCCCTGTGAAAGGGTCATTCGACCCCCAAAGGGGTCGCGACTCACAGGTTGAGAACCGCTGGACTAAAGGGTATCATTTTGTCATATTCAAACCTGTAATAAAGTTTCAGATTAATGGCAACAACAAGCAAATAATACCGTAGATTTAATAAATTCCTTTTGCTTTATTCTATTTTCCACTGAGGGTAATCCAGTGGAATGAGGAATGAGAGGAAATTATTCTACCTACTTATCTTTCCTTCTTTTCCAACTTCATTCAAAGAAACTCTGGATATTTTAGTTTTCTATTGAGATATAAATAAGTTGATTCTTAGCAATCTCTACTTCCTCTATAGAAAGCTACTTCCTGAATTGAATATTTCAATTTCCTTTGGCTTACCCATAGCCAACTTGATCTTTGTGCCAAACTTTGTCCATTAGGCAAGGAAGGAAATCACAAAACTCAATTATCCCAATTTCTAGTTAAAATGATACAACTCATTATCAATCAATAGCACAAAACATCGTATCTGTGGACAATGTCCTGTAAACTATGGTGTATGGAAACATCTAGGACTTTCCTTGGACTGTGAATGAACAATTATTTAAACTTAGAAAAGATAACGTTTCAATGGGTATTGGAAATATTGCACATATGTGTGAATTCTGAAGATCTTAGGAAGCTTATTTATTATCTATGGAACAGCAACTTTTCCCTATTCTTCCCCTCTATGATTCACTGCTTCACTCTGGTGAATGATCCAATTCTCTAGATTGCCTAATTGCAAAGAATATTTCTTCTGAAAGAAAGTTTTTGCTTTTAATTACTGTGACTGCTTATCACTGAAAAATGAGCATGTTTCTAAAACAATTTAATTTCTTCAGCAAGAGGTTTCATCTGATGCCATTCAGCTTCATTTGTAATAAGATTTAATGAACACATCCTACCTTAAAGCAGTTTTTGAATCTTTTGCTCACCAAATAGAGAGCGATTGGGTTGATGCAGGAATTTAGAGATGCTGTATTGATTCCAATGTATTTCATCACCAGCAAAAAACTGTACCAAAACCCAAAAAGATCGAAGGTTTATTATAATATGGATTACAAGATGACCAAGGCAACATAATGTTGTCAGACAGATATAGTAGATTTGGGGGAAACCCAAATACTCCCTTGATCACGAAACACAGCGAGTAAATTGTGGTTTTGTTGTGAAAATAACAAGAAGTAGGGAAGGGTCAAAATTGGTAAAATTATGGTGTTGTGACCTTTCGCACGTGCAGGCAAAACAGAAGTTTTTGTTAGGAACTGCTTCTGTGGGAAAGCAGCATCAGAAAAAGTAAATGTAAATGGGTATCTTTTAAGCAATCATCTGATTGAACTCTACCTGTTTAGAAGAAAACTGATTCCATTGTTAGTGAAAATAAATGTAGGGATCAGTACCAGTGGTGGTACTCAGCAAGTTCTGCCAGGTTTCGGAGAACCAGTAGCAATAATTTTGATTGTTTTGGAGAACCAGCAAATACCACCTCTGATTGGCCAACCATATAACCACGCCCACCAAGCCACACCCACAGAACCAGTAGTAAAAAAATTGGAATGCCACCATTGATCAGTATGCATCCAGTTTTTCAATGGAGAGGAAACAGGGAAACTAACTTTCAGAAGATACTATCTTGAGGGCTCCTGCACCGAATAGGCAAGAAGATTCATAATTCCTAAAAGTTCTTAAAGCATTCAATGGTCTTTAAGGAAATCCAGGGATGAGAAGGGTTTTCCAGTCATGCAAAAGCACATTGCATTCCTACGCTTACTGTCTCAACCTTATTTAAAAAGTTACATCCTTGTAATTATTATTCAGGAATCTTCCAGGAATCAACTGCATCTGTGTCTATCTTCCAGACAGTTCTTTTTAGCACTGGCAAGATATGACCACTAATACTGGAAGGAAATACTAACAAGTATACAGTGGAAGCTCGGCTCGCAACCACAATCTGTTCCGGGATTGTGGTTGCAAGCTGAAGTGTTCGCAGCCTGAAGCGATGTTTCTGCACATGCACAGAAGTCAAAATGGCACTGTGCCATTTTTCGTCCGCAAGCTGAGTTTTGGACCAGAAACCGATCCAAAACTTGGCTTGATTTTTGGGTTGAAACCCGAAGTGGTTGTGAACCGAGGCGTTCACAATCCGAGGTTCCAGTGTATATGATGTCCCAGATTGAGTAGTGAGCAATAGTAGTTTATTGGAAGCATATATCATGTCCTCTTTAGGAGAACAGATGGGAATTTCAGACCAGCTAGAACCATAAAGATGCATCTCCCAGAGGAAATGTGGGGATTGCACATGGAACTATTGACATTCAATATGATGCTACACTGATTATTATTATTTTTTTGTCCTGTTCGTTTTTAAAGGATTTTCCTTTGATGTGAGAGAAAATATTTTTTCTAGTCAGATTTTAACACAGAATTAATTTATTTTTGATAGAACTTTAGTCCCATTAGGAATCCTGCATGTTTTTGCACTGATTGCATATGGCTGATACCGCACAAAATCTGGCTCTGCAGCTTCATTTCAAGCTGTAAGAGACTTACCTGAAAAGATCACACCTGTTTGGGCTCTGGGGATCATCCAGAAAAAACTTCAATATGCTACTGAGGTAAAGAGGCAGCCAGCACAGGGCGAAAACAACCACTAAGCAGAACACTGTTTTGGCTACTTCACGTCTCTGAAAGCAAAAAAACACACAATTGGGAATAAAGGCAAATAGATAGTTGGCTATATTAATGGCTATTAATGGGTTCTGGTTTGTTACAAATACAGGTAGGACTCAACTTACAACAGCTCATTTAGCAACCGTTCAAAGTTACAACTGATAAAAGGTAACTTATGACAGCTTTTCACACGTATCACTATTGTTGCATCCCCACAGTCACCTGATCAAAATTCAGACACTTGGCAACTGACTCATATTTATGATGATTGCACTGTCCCAGGGTCATGTGATCCCCTTTTGCAACCTTCTGACAAGCAAAGTCAATGGGGAAGCCAGATTCACTCAACAGCCCTGTCATTTAAAAAACATGGCAAGAAAGGTTGTAAAATGGGGCAAAATTCACTTAACAAATGTCTCACTCAGCTACAGAAATTCTGGGCTCAGTTGTGGTTGTTAGTTAGGATTACCTTGCCTCCTCCCAACTTTATTGGACCAATGGCAAAGGTGGTTCCAAAGGTATAATACATCTTTTGAATAAGACAGAGGTTTCATTTCTGCTTTTACCTGTTTCAGGTGATCATTTAATACGATCTGCATCCCACTCTTCTTTCTTAACATCTCACAGGTCATCAGAGTATAGAAAAGAGCAGTGATTAACAGTGGCAAACAGAAATAAATGCTAAAAATCCACCAGTCTTTAGCTACCTGGTAAAACTGAGAGAAGGGAGAGAGGAGAAAGAGAGAAAAAAATCAGAAGGGTTAAGGCAGGGGTAGGCAAACTTGGCTCTTTTATGACTTGTGGACTTCAACTCCCAGAATTCTTCTTCCTGTCGTGTTAGCTCAGGAATGCTGGGAGTTGAAGTCCACAA
>JANHFR010004536.1:232226-242818 GCA_032468015.1 Mimophis mahfalensis
GCAGGAGGCAACTGGGTGGGAATAAGTGATGTGAGTTGGCCACGCCCACCCAGTCATACCAGCTGTTAAATTATTGGGTCCCGGTGTTTTCTTTTCTGTGGGAAACAGGTCCAAATGGCTCTTTGAGTGTTTAAGTTTGCAGACTCTGGTCTAGCTTAAAATAACTCTGAGGATGTTTGAAATTGATTGAAATAAAAGTTTATTGATTTAACATAATGGATATAACTGACTGAATTATTGCCCTTTTACTTACAGATGTTCTGTCACAAGTAAAGATGAGACCAGAGGTGTTGCCTTATATACGCAAGAGGCGGGGAGTAAGGAAAGTAGGATTATGGGAAATGTAAGCTTGGTGTATTCAGTTCACTCCTAGGAAGAAAAAACCTTCATTATGGATTTTACATTTCATTTAACAGAATAATGTGTTGACAATATGAGGTTAAACAATTGAAGTGATTATCAGAATCAGAAATGAATATAAAGTTATGGAGTGATAACAATGACAAAAAGTGATAGTTAAAAGGCCAGGACTACTATAATTGGTTTTGCCCCCAGATTTATAAGTGGAAAACTTCTACTTCTTGTTTCCTTATACCTCGCATTAGACTTAAAGGGCAAAATGGATCGTATAAGCCAATTTCTCTTTGTTTATTTGTTTCTCATTTTCCAGCTCTTTTAAAGAGCTCCATATCCCAAATTTGTTTAAATCTAGCCTCTACTAATGCTTCTAAATGGGTTCTAAGTGATGGGTTAGAGCAGCGTTTTTCAAACTTGGCAACTTTACGATGTGTGGACTTCAGCTTCCAGAATTTCCCAACAATCATGGAAAATTCTGGGTTAATGAGGTTACGTGCTTGAGAGATTGTTGAAGATGAGGCTGCCAGCAATGATATTTATATACAGGATATAAACCTAAGTCATCTTGTTTATTGCTTGCAAAATCTGGGCTACATCACCTTTATGCAGCTAAACCTCCAAGTGCTTCATTGACTCTCTAAAAGGATGCAAATGACCAGCTGTCTGCAAGGAATATATAAATCCTTCCATTCCCCACTATCCTGTCAGAGCTGAAGAAGCTTCTTGGATGAGAAGCAAAATGTCTTCAAAGAAAAACCAGAAAGTCCAGTTGCCTCCTGAAAAGCACCTTTGAGACACCTTTATAAAGGTTGACACCAATGGGAACTTAGGTGCTGACATGATAAAGAATATGGATCCATACCCCATCTGAGTTTAAGTCTTTCAAGTGTGATAACTTTGGCTGGAATTATAGTATATGAGTAATTATGAACAGCTGCACTTGAATTAGGAACAAGATGTGTATTTATACAACAAAACAGCATTACGCTCTTTTAATGGTGTTACAACCATGGCATCACGAATGGATGTGACCGACAGATTTCATAACTTTCTTGAGAAAGTTCTCGTTGAAGATGTCGCCTTCTCCAAATAAATTTCAATAGCTTTTGGGAGCCCCGCTTAAAAGCTAATCCCAGGGAGGTGGTAGAATAACAAGATGTGTGCATTTTTCTTCCAAATCAAAATTTTGATTCATTTTTTTTCTGTACCTACAGTTCTGTTGAGTAGAATGAGCACCACAGAGGTAGATACAATAACTAAACACCAATTCAACCCAGGCAGTAATTGCTGAAGCTTAAAGACTCTATATTGGTCTTATTCATTGATTTCATTTTTTCCCCAGCAGTTGTGCGTGCAGACTATTCATTCTTCCCGCTATCTGGGGGAGCTGCTAATTTTTTAATCCAAATAGGAAACATGTAAGGGTTCCAGTTAATTACAGGAAACAATTGGGTGTGTTGCAGTGCACAACTGGGTGTTGCATTGTCTAAAACCAGGAAGAAAAGCAAAGTGACCAATCAGTGCTATGATAATATCACTGACAGGAAACCCAACTGATTAAAAGTTTTAACTCACTAAGTTATCAATTAACAGGTTCTGTGTAAGACTGATTTAAATTAGAACCATGTCCTCCTATTGAAACCTGTGGGAACATATGATGAAAAATGATAGATCACCCAGAATCAGCCAGGAGAACTTCAGAAATGTCTGGCAATCTAGCACTTTGTTATTCTATCTGATTTATTACTGCTCCAGCTCTTGGGAGTAAGTTCCATCTCTCTCTCTGAAATTTATTTTGAATGCCAAGCTTTCAATCCTTCCAAATACTTTGCAAATGATTTTTACAATACCATCATACTGTCTTCAGGAACTTCTTTTGCTTACAGTTGAGAGATTTAAAATAACCCATTTCACCTTTTTCTTCTATAATGCCAGCGCCACAATTGCAACTATTTGTAATTATATGTTTTTCTTCCTTTCTCCCTCCCTCCCTTTTGGACTAATGTAAGCATTTGATGCAGCAGGGTGGCATGCCAAGGATATTCCACTTAATAAAAGAAAGCACGAATTATTTTGGTTTCCTGGGGCAGACATTTACATTTATATTGTATAAGCCTTTGTAAAAATCTGGATAGGCAGATTTAAAATAAAATCTGTTTACACTGTTGAAAAATTAAGTTTAGATATCTATTAGATTAAAAATATCAGAATCCTGAAGAATACTGAGCAAACATTTATGGAGAAATGCTTGAACACTGCCAAATCTGATGGATTTGATAAAGGAACACTTCTAAATCTGGTGGATTTGGTAGGTTTAATGATTATAAGGCTAGTTCTCTCATATTTTTTAGAAATTTAGAAAGCTTATTGTGTGGTGCATTCCATCTGAATGAATGTTGTATATGCAGCAGCATCCAGAAACATGTTTAATATGCAACATATGTTTCTTCCATACAGTTTGAAAGACCTGACAGATGATATCATTTTTGTGCAGTCATGAAGCCCCCCAAAGTCACCATGTTGGGGAGATGGAGAGCCTTGAAATTTAATAACTGAAAATAAAATAAAAAGCCTTGTTTTTGTCCAATTTTTACCTGAAAGAGGATAACTGAAGACAGACTGATCAAAATCAAAAGCGTACAACCTCCAAACTATGGACATGCCACACCACATAATTCCCATAGGTTAAAAGTGAGTAGCCTACAGTGGAACCTCAGTTCACAAACCGTTCAGTTCACAACCAAAAAATTAGCTAAATTTTTAACATGGTTCACAAACAAATCCTTGGTTCACAAGCAAACTTCCTGAGGACAAAGAAATCTCAAGAGAGAAAACACCTGAAGGAGAGAGTCCTTCCATCGCGGAGGCGGACTCTCCCACAAAACAGCAACCTCTCTCTCGCTCAGAATCGACCGACTGAACCGTTTTCTCGGTTGTTCATGGTTTTCTCTGTGTTCGTATTAAAGGATTTTACTGTTACGCTGCGTGTTCTGTGGCATATTTAACTACAGTACTGTATTTGTGTGCTTTAAAATCTTAAAAAAACAAACAAGTTCTGGAACAGATCAATCGTATTTCCATACAACCCAGTGGGAAAATTTGTGTCAGTTCACAACTTTGCAACCAAAGTTATGGAACCAATTGTGGTTGTGAACCGAGGTTCCACTGTACACCTTATGGAAAAAGCAAGTGAACAAATGAAAGATGAAAAGGCAGCTCTGGTGTTCGGATCAAATTCCAACCAAGTACAGGCAGGACCACAGTTGGGCCCAAACTTTCTGTTGCTAAGTGAAACATTCATTAAGTGAGTTTTGCCCCATTTTACGACTTTTCTTGCCACAGTTGTTAAGTGAATCATAGCGCTTACTAAATTAATGGCATGGTTGTTAAGTGAATCTGGTTTCCTCATTGATTTTGCTTGTCAGAAGGTCGCAACAGGGGATCACGTGACCCTGGGACACTGCAATTGTCTTACCAAGCACCTGAATTTTGATCACGTGATCCTGGGGAATGCTGCAGTGGTCATAAGTGTGAAAAACAGTCATAAGTCACTTTTTTCAGTGCCGTTGTTACTTCGAAGGGTCACTAAATGAACTATTGTAAGTTGAGGACTCCCTTTATTGACACTTACTGTACATCGGTGTCACAAGAACCTTAGAAAATAAAACATTCCACAAATGAAAGTAAAATCTTAATGAATGAAAAGGATGAGAAGAATCAAGATACACCCGCCCAAGGCCTCGCCTCCTGCCCTCTCTCTTTCTCTCTCTCTCTCTCTGTCTCTGTGTGTCTGTGTCTGTGTCTGTGTCTTTGTCTGTGTGTGTCTCTCTCTGTGTCTCTCTCTCTCTCTTTGTTAACGTGTGATCATATAAACACATGAATAATTTCAATTTTCTTCAGTAAAAAGAGCCTCGGTGGTGCAGACTGTTAGCATTTAGCCTAGCAGCCAGCTGCCTGTAATTAAGGCAAGTTCGAATATTACCAGGCTCAAGGTTGACTCAGCCTTCCATCCTTCTGAGGTAGGTAAATTGAGGACCCAGATTGTTGAGGGCAATAATCTGACTTTGTAAAATGCCACTTGGGGGAGTGAAAGCCCCGATAAGGAGGCATATATTAAAGAATGAAGGCTATTGCTAAGCACATTGAATTGTGCTTAAAGATTGTAAGCTGCCCTGAGTCTCCGGAGAAGGGCGGCATATAAATTGGATTAAATTTTTAAAAAATTCTCAAGAGTTATATTATGAACCCATCATCTAACAAGTAAAACATAAACCATATCATAACTCTTAATATTTGTAAAAATCAAAAAGTGTCATTCATGGCTCCAGGTTATTCAATTAGTGATCTGAAAGAATTCTTTGTCAGTAGTCAGGGCTGACTGTGTCTCATGTGACAGCACAGTGTCCCCTTAAGGAAAGATCTTCTATTTTTCTTGGGAATGTAATGTCTCTCCTTGAGGAAGAATTATGATCATCTACTCTAGGGTCAAAGATGTCAAACTTTGTTCATTGTATTTAGTGATATTTCATGACCCTAAATTTACTTTCTAAGGTTAATTTGAGTTGGAGGGACATAGATTTACAGTTGTAGTCTAACAAAATGTTTCATTGTTAATATGAGTTCAGAGGATTAATTCTCAAATGTAGTTTGTATGTACCCACCAGTAAAAAAAAAATTTGTATACAATGTGGAGCGATCTTCTCTACAATGATTATTGCAAGCAACCAGGGATAATTTTACAAATGTTACAAATTATTATTTGGTTTCTGCAAATCATCACTGCAATGATTCTCTCCCCACCCCCCATTGTGCATTTAGTTCAATAGCAGAGATGATAACCACAAATGAAGAACTGATCTGATATTGATACATTTTGGAGGTTTATTGGTTATTTCTGATCAAATACAGCAAGTAATTTAAAGGACACTGTCAAAACAGATGGCAACTAACAAGAGTTCAAAATCAAATATATCCTGAAGAATAATTTATTGATAGAAATAAATTGCCTCAAACATTCTCTCAGTTGAGTCCCTCACAAATGGCAGCTGAAAATTCTCCTGTATCAAAATATGTGTCACACCTGTCATGCCTTGATTCCTTAGGGGGGAAAAACCCTTTGACTCCATTTGTGTGAAACTACTTTTACTAAAGTCCAAGTAGTTTCAGTACAGCAAAGCCAGAACTGAAGTCTACATGAAGGTTCCCTAGTTAATTTTCCCTTTTCCTGTTTCTCCCCGCTGTTATCTCTCTATTGTCCAGTTACATTCAAAGTGTTTGTTTTGCTAAGGGTCCCTGCATTGGCAGGTTAGATGGTTAGCTGTTATGCTTCCCCTCCCACACCTCTGGCCTTGAGGTGCTGACTGATGTTGTGGGGCAGCACAATGAGTACTTTTGGTTTCCCCTTCCCCAGCAATTCCCTCCCCTCATAATTTATGGCAGGCTGGCATCTGGCAAACCGAGGCTAAAGCTGAAGATGTCATTCTGACAATACACTTCAAATAGTTTTACATGTGATCTTTACATGTGATCTTACATTCTCAAAGAAACACCAGTTGATTTTAGGGTTTTATTGAAATTCATCAGGTGTATTCAAAGACAATTAAACCTGGTTTGAACATCAAGAATAAAACCCTGTCACCTGTGAAACCATTATTTCAAGGAAGGATAGGAAAAAGTCTCTCATCACCAACAAGTATGTGTTCGTGAAACATTTTGTGAATTTTTTGGTTGGAACCCAATTTGGTCATGGTCAGAAGCATCCATTACTAGTTATTAATAAAAATGGTAGAATATGATTCAGCTCTTACACAGGTACTTAAGTGGCTGACAGACCCTGAAAGTATGCACAATTGATTCAATATCACCTTGGAGCATTGTATTAAATGGATTATCACAGGCCTCTGTCATGAACCTTGAGCTGTTCAATGCTTTTATTAATGATCAGTATAAAGGAGTCCAGATGATATTCATAAATTTATATATAATATAAAACTAGGGGAAGCAGCTAGCATTCTGGGAGAGAATAAGACAATTTAAAAAAAAAATCTAAGCAAGCTTGAACAGTAAGATGAAGTAGACAAGGAGAAGCAAAGAGTTGCCCTTCTGGAGAAAAAAAAAATGAACAACACAAGTTTAGAATGAGGGAAAAATCTGACTTGGCTGTAGTAAGTTTAAAAAAAAAAACCTCTGGTGTTTTATTTGATCACAAATTGAAAATGAACTAACAGTATAATAATGCTAAAATGGGATTCTGGTTTGGGATGTGTTGGCAGAAGAATAGTGTCCAAATCACAGAAAATTATTGTCATGCTGTGCTTTGGCTTGAAGAGGGAGATAGAATACATGAGTGAATTAATAAGAGAGTTAGAAGAATTGCAAAAGGATTGTAAACAAAGACCCAAAAGGAATGAATAAGGAGCTATAACAAGCAGAAAAGAAGGCCAAAGAAAAGTAGCATGAAACACTTCAGATAGCCAAAGGACTTGTTATATAGAAGAAGCAGTAGACTTGTTCTATGTCACACTGGAGAGTTATACTAGAACCAGTGACTGGAAAGTATACAGAAGTAGATTTGAATTAAATATTATGTCGGATTTCTTGACAGTAAGAACTGCAAACTAGTGAAATAGCCTGTCCCCTGAATTGTCATGTTCTCCTTTACTGGAATAGTTTGGAAAACCATCTGTAGGAAGTGAGCTACCAATGCTATATTTTATATATATCAGATAGCCTCTTGTTGGTACTCTTTGGGTTTTGGCATGATGTATAATTTCCATGATGATACTCTCGCCACTGTTCATTTGAATGCTTCCCTTCTAAATTCAGTGCCTCAAACCTATTCTTAACTTCTATGGCATACATAGGTGAGATGTTGTTCAGACTGAAAGAGTGAGAGCAAATGAAGAATGAATACAGTTCTACTGTAAGGCTTTGAAATGAAGACAAATGACATTCACAGAAAATAAACTTTCATGGTGTAACTCTACATATGTACCACTATATGAGTTGTATTGATTTTTAGAATGCATAGAGTTTTACACCTTCAGGCATCCTATGGAAGTGATAGAGAACCTTTCTCTGGTTGTGTGCTGAAAGTGTGTGTGCTCTCATGTGCGCTCTCACGTTCCTGTACCCATAATGCAATGTGAGTCCCGCGCATGCGTGCGTGACCCCCCTACGCTCCCCCAAACTGGTAGCTAAATTTAACAAATGGTTCAGGTGAACCAGTAGCTAAATTTAGCTGCCGGTTCGATGGTTCAGACTCAGCTGATTGGTGTGAAAGCACCAATCAGCTGTTTTTTAGCTTTGAGGATTGCACGCACATGCATGGGAGGGAGAGGGGGATAGCATGCAAATGTGCAAGGGTCACACGTGCATGTGCGGGGGGCCAGGGGAGCATGAGGGGGTTGCACATGCATGCGCAGTGGAGCTGGGCTGGGTGACGGCTTGTGTGCCAGCCAACATGGCACCGTGTGCCACCTTGGGTACATGTGCTATAGGTTCGCCATCACAATCCTAGGATGCTCCTTCACATTCTTGAACTCATTGCTCCTAGCAGGTATTTCAAGGTTGACGTAAGATATTTTGTTGCCAAACTGAAGGACCAAATGCTGCTCCTCCAACCATTTGTGTACAGAAGTTATCTCAGATTTCTTGAAAGTTTCTTCAATCAAGTGATAGCACAGCATCTTCTACAATCTGCTGCCTCTGAATGTGATGGGCAGCTTCGGAATGTTTGGTTAGTTCTAAGTCATAAAACCACACTATTGCTGAAAATATTTGGTTGATGGAAGTGATAAAAAATAATTGCTGGCCCTGCTGCTTTCAGGTACTTAAAACAGGTAGGAATCAGGTACAAAGGTGAACACTGGTGATTGAATTGCATCTTCTACAGCACCTAAAGCATCGGAGGGAGTCTATAGAACACAAAACACAAAATAAAGGAAACAATCTGTAATTGAAATAGTCCATTTCCACTGCTGAAGAATGAAAATCCGTTGTTGAAAGTGCTTCTTTTCTTAGCTGAGTAAATACAGAGGATTGAGATGCTTCATCTGAAGAAATGGGCAAACCTCACCTTTATTACCTGAGCTTCTACAGCTGTTTCCTTTAAAAGCACCTCCTTCGCTTTCATTGAGAAAAGGTAAACAAACTTTCACCATCTCCCCCCATCCTACAAGTGCTAACAAAGCAACGTGGAATGCCCAACTACTCTCAAATAGCATTCTAGGAAAACTGTGAGAAACAGGTACGAGCAACTTCAAAGCTGCATTCTCAGAAGTTTCTGCTATTAGAGCGGAAACACATTCCACTGTGTTTATATATGCCCCTGCGCAGGTGCTTGGCTGACTTGAGTAGGTGGCTTGTAGGTGAGCCTGTATGCAAACCATATCTCTAGCCATGCATTTACTGTGAAGAAAAGCTAGAAGTACAAATGTGACAACATTCTTCTAAACACCCTTGAAGCTTAAAGATCTTTGTATTAAGGACAGGAAGAGCAAAACATCCTATCTGTCATTACAGCTTTTCCTGGCTCATCTGCAGGCAAATACTTGCTTGGACTTTGATCAGTATAGATTTATTATTTAATTAAGTTTAAAGGCTGCCTAACTTCAGATGACTTTTGGTGGTTTACATAATAAAATAAAAGACAATGGAAACAGGAACAAAAATCATGGGGCGGAAATCCAGGGAGGAAAAGGGAAGGGAAGGGAAGGGAAGGGAAGGGAAGGGAAGGGAAGGGAAGGGAAGGGAAGGGAAGGGAAGGGAAGGGAAGAAACTCAAAAGCTAATCTACCCTTTGTAGAATTTATAATAGATAGATAGATAGATAGATAGATAGATAGATAGATAGATAGATAGATAGATAGATAGATAGATAGATCACTAATATCTAAGAGATATGCAGTTGTGACATTTTCCTTTTTCTCTATTCCCTCACTTCCACACCATGTCAAAATCAATAGAAACAGTATCGTAACTAGTCCCTGCTTTTCATTGGCTAGACTGGAAAAAATTGGGGAAAACCCCCCCACACACACACCCCTTAACCTTAGTCTCAAGGCAGTTTGAACATTCAAAATAGACACTGATTGAAATGGCCAAGGTTTGTTCCAAGATGAGAACGAAGTATAACATGTTTTGGTTTGGCCTTGAAACAAAACACACTAAACCATGGATGTCTTTGTTACAAGGATGGAATATTCAAGGTGACGGGTTAAAGGTCAGAATGTTGCAAAGTCATAGTATTTAGCATACCCTTCAGAGACAGTTGCCTTTCAACAATTGTTCAACAATTGTTCTATGAGTGTTTCAACATTCATAGAAACCTCGCCGACTTTTGTTTACGCATACAACCAGACAAATGGAGTTTGTCCTGCTATATGAAGTTGGGATGTGACTGGGTAGAGATGACTATTTTGGTTCTCTTTGGCATGGAGCAAGGGAAAGAATTTAATTTCCCTAGCAGCAGAGGGACTTGATTCCTTATTCCTTGATCTCACTGTTCCACACATGGTAGCAGTGAAGGGGATCATGGCTTCCTGTTCAAACAGCTTTTGAAAAATCCGAAATGGAAATAGCGGCAATGTCAAAACACTCTCCATTTATTTTCACGAGGAACGTTTCATATAAACATTGGGTTAAGTGACGAGCTACATATCTTCCTGTCTTCAGTCTCTTCCAGCCAATAGATAAAGCAGGGGCAGGAACAGGATAGGCTGTTTGCATTAAATGTGCATGTCAGAGAGAATAGCTACACATTGTTCTGTTATGATTATGTTTATTCATAAAATTAAGAGTTAGGAGGCCAACGGCCGTTAAAATGAACTCCTCTTCAATGAATGTAGGAGTTTCCTTAAAATTTAGCTGTTCAGCATCTGCCTGAGCAGCTAAGGGGAGTTTGCAAACTTTCTTATGGAACATCTAGAAATAAATGTGCCTGAGTCCCTTTAACTGTTTTTAAAAAAACAATTTTATTAGTTTATAATATAGCATACAAACAAAATACAAAAGTAAATAATATGAAAATTACGGAAGGGAAGAGGGAAAAGAAGAGTGAGGGAAAGAAAGGGGGGGAAAGAAAAAAACAAGGCATTGACTTCCGGCTCCCTTTGCTTCAGTAAGGTAAAGGTAAAGGTAAAGGTTCCCCTCGCACATCTGTGCTAGTCATTCTCGACTCTAGGGGGCAGTGCTCATCTCTGTTTCCAAGCCGAAGAGCCAGCGCTGTCCAAAGAC
>JANHFR010004536.1:251038-270651 GCA_032468015.1 Mimophis mahfalensis
TGTTATCTCCAAGAAACAGAAGCAGGCCTCGTTGCATAGGCAGATAACCATCCTGTGTCTGTAGGGGTGGTCAAAAGCTGAACTGCACGAAGGAACTAACCATATAAGGTAATGGTCAGAGGCAACCATAAAAGGCAATATCCTGTATCAGGCTTGGGGGAGAGTCTACATGTATTTCCTGTTTATTCTACCTAATAAAAAGAGCAACTGGTTGGTCAGGAAGGCTGCTGCCATCCCGAGCTTCTCCATGTGGTCATCCGAGGAATTCTGTCTCTGATTCATTCATGGCACGCCGTCGTAACACAAGGAGAGATTCAACCTAGAAATAAGGAGAAATTTCTTGACAGGGACAACAATCAACCAATGGAACAGAAGTTGCCTTCGGAACGACCCCATAATCCCTTTCAGGGTGGAGTCTGGGCAACTAAATGGAGCTGAGTGTTTACTGGCCGGATGCCTTTCCTGTCACCAATGTGGAGCTTTGTTCAGCCGATATATTCTCATTGTGCCCAGAGAGAGAAATATCTGCCTCTACCTAGGATCGAACTCACAGCCTCCAAGAGTTCACAGAAGTCTGGAACCAACTGATTTTATTTCCATACAACCCAATGGGAAAATTTATTTCAGTTCACAACCAACTCAGTTCACAACCAAAGTTGTGGAACAAATTGTGGTTGTGAACCGAGGTTCCACTATACACTGACAAAAATATTTAATCTTTGGGAGAAAAGTTAATATTATTTCAGATTACCCACTCATTAATAACTCCCAAAAATAAGATATAAATGATTACGTATATGTAGAGATATATGTCTATGTACGTGCATGTATGAGCATCTATATATGTATATGTATAATATAGTCATATATACATATATAAAACAAAGAGACCTATAAAAAGGGAATTAAAGTAGGAGCTATGCAGACAGTCAAATGGACAGCTCAGTTTCTCCTTACTGTTATGCAAATAATTTGCAAGCTTTGATGAAGACATGAAGATATTTCATAAGAGAAACCCTTTCCCATGCTAAGCTAGCATTGCAATCTTTTGATACTTCTGCTTGCATTAACCTGTAACAGAATGGTGCTTTAGCAAAAAGAGATAAAGACCTCTCTTTGCTTCAGAGAATTATTTAAAGATAAAATATTGTGTGTTTAAGATCCCAGGAAAGTTTGATGGTATAGATAAATCTCTTTAGTGTGTTCCATAATTGTTCAGCTAATCTCCTGACAGAAATAGAGACCGGGAGCAGTTTTAATTGAGCAATTGCTTATAATTCCATTTTAAATAATCATGAAGGAGAATGGCTGGACTCAAATCTCTCTTTTTTTATATAGATAAGATTAAGTGGGCTTGCTTTGAGTCTTCCCTCCACAAGAGCATTTTTGGTTGTGGTCCCCTGAGTTGTAGGTTCCATGGCCTTGTGGCTCTCTTCCCTGTTAACAGTTGATAATTTTGTGGTGCCTGTCTTTAGCAGTGATTTGTTGTTGGTGTACTGCTTTAAACTGAGTGGTTCCTTTTTATTCTGGGTTATAAAATTTGCTGTGGAAGGCAAAAGAAGAAGGGGACGGCAGAGGACGAGATGGTTAGATAGTGTCATGGATGTGATGAACATGAATTTAGGCAACTTCCAGTGGAGGACAGGGGTCCTGGCATGCTACAGTCCACAGGGTTGTGAAGAGCCACACATGAGAAAAATAAAATTTGGTACAAATAAATAAAAATAGTTGCAGTTTCATCTGTCTGTCTGTCTGTCTGTCTGTCCATCCACATCCATCCATCCATCCATCCATCCATTCCCCCCTCTCTGTCTCTATCTACTATCTGTCTGTCTGTCTGTCTGTCTATCTATCTATCTATCTATCTATCTATCTATCTATCTATCTATCTATTCATCTGTTGAATATTTTTATGTTCATCAATTGATTTCATGTATTTAAAATGTGAGTTAAGATGGCTTCCTGGGAGTCACACCACACTCACTTATGGTTGGTTGGATGGATGGATGGATGGATGGATAGATAGAGAGATAGAGAGATAGAGAGATAGAGAGATATGGTTGGTTGGATGGATAGATGGATGGATGGATAGGGATAGATGGATAGATATAAATAGATATAGATGGATAGATGGATATAGATGGATGGATGGATGGATAGATGATAGATGGACGGATAGATAGATAGATAGATAGATATGGTTAGATGGATAGATGGATGGATAGGGATAGGGATAGATGGATAGATATAGATAGATATAGATGGATAGATGGATATAGATCGATGGATGGATGGATAGATGATAGATGGCTGGATGGCTGGATGGATAGATAGATAGATAGATAGATAGATAGATAGATAGATAGATAGATAGACAGACATACAGAGATAGATAGATAGACAGACAGACATATAGAGATAGACAGACAGACAGATAGACAGACATACAGAGATAGATAGATAGACAGACAGACAGACATATAGAGACAGACAGACATATAGAGATAGACAGACAGACAGACAGACAGACATATAGAGAAAGAAAGAAAGAAAGAAAGAAAGAAAGAAAGAAAGAAAGAAAGAAAGAAAGAAAGAAAGAAAGAAAGAAAGAAGGAAAGCCTTTCCCCCCCTCTCCTGGCCCTGATGGCTCAGCTCTCACCATTGTGCTCTTGCATAAAAGAGGAATACAGAAATGAGACTATTTCTAGGAACTCAGACAAACTCCATTATGTGCATCCTAGAGACATTCAATAATGTTGAGGTTGCAAGTAATAATTATATAAAATTAACTGAAAAAGCATTTTAAACTTTTTATGTGAAGAAAAACAAGCTTACAGCATAAAAACTGAAAAACTAAAAAAATCCACCACCCTATGCCAGTCATCAGAATCCTGGTATCTACACATAATATAATATTTATCCTGATTTATATGAGGCATGGGCCTCTAATAGAGCAAGGTTACATGGCTAACCCCTCAGCAGGTCACCTCTCAAGAAGGTACCAGTTCTGACACATAATTTAAATAAAGTATCTTGCTTTAAAGCAAAGCAAGTCAATAGGGCCATTTATTGGCAAATTTCACCAGAATGAAAATACAGCCATAGCACAGTATTTGGTTGTAGAAAAATATAGCAGAGTTGGAGGTAGGTAGAGATGCAAATTAAAGACAGATGCATTTAGGAAGAAAGCATAAATTAAAATGCAGCTAGCCAACAATTATAACAAATTGAAAGCAGTGGGAAAACCATAGAGATTTGAAATTGGATAAAAAGAGAGGAAACAAAAAATACCTTTACTTAGAATTTATTTCCGTGGGAAAAATTACATACAGGTAATCCCTGACTATTTGCAATGGTGTGCAGTGGTTGGAATGAGCATTGCGGGCAAATTCTGTCCAATGCCAGCAGTTCGATCCTGACTGGTTGAAGGTTGACACAGCCTTCCATCCTTCCAAGATCAGGAAAATGAGGAGCCATATTGTTGGGGGCAATAGGCTGATTCTGTAAAAATGCTTAGTGTGGGCCGTAAAGCACCATGCTATTGCTATTATGGTCGTACATTGTTACGGTCATAAAGTGGGTCACCCATATGATCCACCCGATTTTACAATCTTTCTTTTCTGCCAATTATTAATGTGGCGGTTGTTAAGTGAACCCATTGTTTGCGATGGGGCATTTTTGATGAAAACCAGAAGTGACAGATTTGAACACTGGGCCCTATCCAACAAAATGGAATGGAATGTAGAGAAAAGTAAAATTTTACACTTAGGCAAGAAAAACCAAATGTACTTGTACAGATGAGGTGAAACCTGGCTCAAGAACCAATGGGTGGAAACCATTCAAGGAGAGGAGCAACTTAGAACTAAGGAGAAACTTCCTAATAATGAGAAAAATTAATCAGCGAAACAATTTGCCTCCAGAAGTTGTGGGTGCTCACTGGAGGCTTTTAAGAAGAGACTGGACAGCCCCTTGTCTGAAACTGTATAGAGTCTCCTGCTTGAGCAGGGGGCTGGTCTAGAAGACTTCCAAGATCCCTTCCAAATCTGTTATTCTGTATCTATCAAGATCGGAAGGTGTGCACCATATCAGCAAGAGCTGGACATGATTGAATGAATAACATCAAACATGTAACTATGAGCATGTGTTTCATGCAATGAAACCCTCTTGAGAATGAAGGGATTTTAAACATGTATGCTATGCTGAAAAATATGACTCCATAATTGCATTCCAAAAAGTCTAATCCACACTGTTGGAAGAAATATCCTTCTGGGTTCAGTTACAAGTGGGGAAAAAGACACTGGAAACATGGAGGCTGTTTGGAAAGATGGTTTAATGGTGCACAGGACCACATGGGTTGGAGCTCCTGGGCAAAAAGGGAAGAGATGCTGAGAGTCCCTTGGTTTTATACTCTTTGTCTGGGCCCTGAACCTGTGGCAAGGAATGTATCCTGATTGGTTGTTGTCAAGAAGTCATAGGTAGCACTGTAGGCTGTCAGTTGGTGATGGAATGATAGGGGCTTTGGGCAAATCCTATTATGGAGGTATCCTTCTATAGACTGGTCCAGGACTTAATGCAAAGGTGGGGGTGAGTTTCTGCCTTGAGGTAGATCTTTTGTTATGGAGAATAGACTAGCCAAGGGACTTAATGGGTCATTAGCAAAGGTGGGGCTGAGTTTCTGCCTTGAATTTCTACCAGAAAATTTCTCCAAGGGGAGGGGGGAGTTCTAACTTCCAACAGTACTAATGTCATGCAAACTGACCACCTCATATTCATTCTGCTACTCAAATATCAAGCACCCTACAGTCACCTGAAGTTAATGTCATGATGTCCATGGTGATGCGACTTCTCAAAAGATCCAATCTTAGGAGCATATGGCAAACTATGGTATGAAAGCCTTAGAATTCCCAAGTTGCCAGGAGGAGCCCCGGAGCTATAGGAATAAACCCAAGGCTAAAGAGGGCCAAGCAAAGATTTTTAGATCATTTCCACCATTCGCTTGGCACCTCAAGTTTGGCCTGACTGATTTTGTTGTCCTGTCTGAAAGATGAATAAAGAAAAGAAACAGAAACATATTTTGGCGTCATAGGAATGTAAAACTGGCAGTGGGGAGGAATAAAACGATAGAAGGATCATTTTGAGATCCCAGTAATTTCAAACCAGCTGTAACACCCCCGTAATGGGAGCCTCTCTTCACAGCCGACATCCCAGCGAGAGAAAAATCTACCTGCTATTTCTGCATCAAGGACACACTTGGAAACGCAACAAAAACGACACAGGGAGCCTTGCATGCAGGCTCGCCTCCACAAAGGTTGCCACGCAACTTCGTGCAAGAATTTTATCAGCAACAGATGGGCTTTTAATACCCTGCTAATCCATATTTTACATACAGCTTGGGTGCTTTGTGTGATAAATATGATTAAATCAAATTTTTAAAAATGAAGCCATTGAGGGGAACGCAGGGGTTACGACAACATGTATCCAAGGAAAGAGAAATGGAAATAAGGCATTCAAAACTTCGGTCTGCCAGAGACAGCGGCTCATTTTTTAAAAATGTATTTTCAGCCTCAATTTTTTAATTGGCTCCCCCCGCCCCCTGATAATGGGTACATACACAGGGGAAGCTGGTCCTCTGGGTAATATAGTCAGGCCTCGAAGGCCTGAATTTTGAACTTTCTAGAAAAATCTTCAAAATGCAAAACAAATAGATAGTTGGACATCATCATGGTCCACCAAAGAACACATCCAATAATAGGTAATAGTTCTTGTTAATTTTCTAGTATTGCAGACTTGGATCTACAATGCTGTTAACAACTAAATGATGAACCTTCCATCTGATCACAGGTCAATAGATCAATGTAGAGCCCAAAGCCAGGATGCCAGACAATCTTGATCAATAAAGAAGTTGCTTTATTTACAAATATTCACAGGAGCCAGGAAGTGGCTGTACTTACAGAAGTGAAACTGAAAGCAATATAAGCAGAGTAGACCCGAGGAGCAGATGGGAGGCATAGCTGCTACCCATATTTATAGTGTAACCATTAACAATGATTGACAGCTCACACGGCTATCTTGTGACTGCAAGAGTTGGGCTTGCACCTGCTTAGACCCAGACTCCCTGTCTACAGGCTGTTAGTGTGGTGTGCCCTAAAACCCTGTCGGCCATCTTAGATGCACCTTACAGCATATAGATATTATTGTTTTAATATGGGAATGCAAAAATCCTAACAGTTCTTGACTTAAGACTAGACAAGGGAAAGCCTAAAAAAACACAAAAAACAGAAAAATTGGGGGGAGGGAAAACCATTTCCCCACAAAGCCGTTTGGGGGAAAATGTGAGGGGAGTGGGAAAAAACCCTGTCCCCCCCCCCACAATTTTTCCATTTCTTTTCCTCTCATCTCTATTCAGGACCGTTCATTTAATGACCTTTTGAAGTTACAAAGGTGCGGAGAAAAGTGATTAGGACTATTTCCCACTTTTACAACTATTATAGCATCCCTAGAGTCACCTGATAAAAATTCAGGGTGTTTGCAATTTTTTTCGGTGCCCTTATAACTTCGAAAGGCCACTAACCAAATCATTGCAAGCTAAGGACTACCTGTATAAGAAGATTTGCAGAATAGATTCTGTTTGAGGGTTTTTATGACCTTTCCCAATTTTACGTATTAGTCTCAATGAAAATAGAGAAATAAATCAGAACACTTGCTCCTAGAAGAAACATTTGCTAATATCCCTCCTCAGACATTTTTTTCTTCCTCTAATTTCCTGATTGCTTATTATGAATTTCCAAGTCAGGGACCACGAAAAAAAAAAAAGAGAGAGAGAATAAAATAAAATAAAAGCTATTTGTACATGATACAACTTGATATAGGAAATCCAGAGTTATAAGACAACCTGTGCAAGTTAACATTACTATCGGCCCAGACAAATCTTCTGTTGTTAAATGACTTTTCTCCTATCGATAATATTTCCCTAATGTTCAGCTGAAATCTGCTTTCCTGTAATTGAAAACTAGGCCTTTATTTGATTAACTTGGCTTGAATCCATTGAAAATTACCTTTTAAGAAAGAGAGATCAGAAAATGTCTCCTTCGAACATGAAGGAATGATTCTCTATACAATGCTCTTAATATCTCAAGGAAAAAAAGAATCAATAGCTCCTTTCCTAAAATGATTCCATCTGAAAATTGATTATTTCTAATGAAGGCAGATATGAACTAAAAGTTCTGAAATAATGATTATGTAACCTTATTTTTTTATGGCCACTGGTATTAAGAGAAAAGCGAAGATTATGGGCAACTTTGAAGGCTAATGCTCTTGTCCCAATTTATTGCATGCATTGGCTAGAATAATAATATGGGCTTTTTTTTTTAGATAAAATACATATCCAATATGAATATCAATATGGTAAAATTAACTCATCAATATAACTGCTCATTTAAAAAAAATTATTTACAAGGAAGCTTTTCTGACAGGATATGGTATAGCAGATATATTGGTAGCAGTGGGAGACCAAAATAATGTGCAGGATGAATAATGTGAAGGAAAAGATAAATTTGAATAGCAAGGAATAGCTTTAGAAATGGAGATGAACGTTCTTCTAGTTGGTAAGGCTTTGTACAGTACAATACCCGATAATTGTTATTTTTAATATTTAGAAACATTGTTTGGAAAATCAATCATGCAGTTGATCAAAACTAAATCCGGATTGATACATGGGTGAGAATTAATACCAAAATACAAGAAAAGAACATCCTACTCAAAATGTATGGCATCACAAATCCATATAACTTAGGGATAGTAACTCAATGGTTTCTATTTCCTTTAATTCAGTAGTACACCAATGCTATTATCTGTTATGTAGTACAGCCCATAAAACACATTACATTGCGTTATAAAAGTTTAAGCCATAGTGATAAAAAGCATGGAGTAAGTTACTGTCTACAATTTGTATGTGATTTAGAATCTAAATTTGTCCAGCATCAAACTTTCTCCAAAAAGTTGTCCTCTGCTAGTAGCAGTCAACTTGAGAAGATCTATAAATCTTCAGCTTTCATAATATTTCCTGTACTTATGCCATTTGAGTGAATAGAGGCAGCAGAGAAATGTAAGCCATCCAGAGTTACTCTCTGAGAAAATGGATGGCCAATACATTTTATAAACAAAGAAAAAATTCCAAAATCTCAAAGTGATACCCAATTACCAAACTACTGTCGTATTTACAGAGAATAACATGAGCAATGGTGGGATTCAATTTTTTTACTAACAGTTCTGTGGGCGTGGCTTAGTGGGTGTGGCTATGCTGTTGGCCAATCAGAGGTGCTATTTGCTGGTTCTCTGAACCACTCAAAATTATTGCTACCGGTTCTCCAAACCAGTCAAAATTATCGCTACCGGTTCTCCGGAACCTGTCGGAACTGGCTGAATATCACCTCTGAACATGAGTGACATAAAAAAATAAATACATATACACCCTTAAACAAAAGAATCAGAAAGCCACCCTGCTAAACAGCCTAATAATTGTCTACAATGGGATTGTATTCCACACTGTATTTTTCATTGCAAATGGCAGAATTCTGGAGGAGAGCCGTTAAACAAACTCAATCCAGAGAAAGTGGATTTTGTGGGATGAACTTGTCTTTTCAATCTTTAAAGTCCTAAGGGGTTTAAGATCAAGTTACCTGAAGGAGCAGTTTCTCCCATATATGCCTACTCAGAATTTAAGAGTACAAAAAAAAAACAAAAAACCCCACAACAAATTAAGAATACCTAATGAGGGCCTTCTTTCAAGTCCCTAACCAAAGGAGATGGTTTTTTCCAAAGAATGTTTCTTCCATAGTGACACCTATTATGGAATATTCTTCTGAAAGAGACTTGACTAATTGTTAAATATTTTTGTATTCATTAATTGATTTCAAACGTATAGTAAATGTGAGTTAAGATGGCTGCCTGGGAGTCACACCACACTCACTTAGCTGGTGACAGGCTGTATAGGAGAAGCCTGGGTTTCACACCTAAATGTTGCTATTGAGCACCTGTTCACCAATGGCTACGCTAACCTATATAAGGCAGGCGTGCATGCCTACTCTTACTTCTTTTATTCTCTCCTTGCTGTCTCTATTTTTTTCTGGTCTCTAGGTTCTATGCAAGGATGCTGCTTATTCCTGTAAATACCTGTAAATAAAGTTCTACAATTTTGGGCCTTAAGCCTTGAGTTCCTGATCTCAGTTCTTTCGATCATCGACCTCAGAACAATTAGTTGCAAGGTTAATATTTATTGAATGCTAGCTATGATGGCTAGCGTTCATCAATTGGTGAGCAGAACATAGTTGCTCTCCTTTTGATTTAACACTTATACCCTCACTAGCATCATTCTAGTACCATCTGAAGATCTTTCTATTTTCCCAGGCTTTTTAACTGGCCTTTAACAGTATTTTAATTCAAATTGTTCCATGACTGGCTTGCAACTGCCTAGTTTATGTGGGTTTTTTTTTAAAATCTTGCTTCTTATTGTATATAGTTTTTATTTGAGCTCTTTATTCAAAGTGTGTTCATTGTAAATTGGCAAGCTATCGGTCGGTTTAAAACTTTTAATCCCAATAAAATGAAATAATAAAATAAAATGTCATTTTCATTTGCATGTAAAAAAAAAGTCTTGAGAATTTTGATGGCAGACGAACACCACGATATTCTCTTACCTTTAAAAAAAAAAATGAAGCAGCGCTTGTTTTAGTAACTTTCATTATTATGCAAAGACCTGCTACATCTCATCAAAGAAGTATTGATTAACTTCCTGGTATGCATTTAACTCATGGGTTTGAAAAGAATTTCAAATGAAGAGTTGGCAAATGTGTTTTGTCAAATGAGAAGGACAACCATGTACTTTGACAAAACGCATTACAGCAGCGAAAAACAGATCACATCTGTGCTGACTTATAAAGCCATTACCACCAAGACTCCTAATATGATCCAGTGATAGTTTTGTGTCCATATTAATACAACATATTTAATAATGTTGAGGGAACCATGAATCAGCAATTCAGATCTTGTCACGTACCAGGGAAATCAAGAGATCCTAGCAGTTCAAATGAATATAATTTATTGCAAGCTTAAGCTCTCTACAAGAATCTGAACTACTAATAGACAAAGCAATTTGGCGGTAGATAAAGAATTCAGTCTGGGCTGGACTTAGCTCTCTTGTGGGCGTGAAGGGACTCTAATCTGAAGATGTGTTTGACTGCCTCTTTTGGGCTCCATCAGGTCATCTCCCACAGAGCTCTCTTATGTTAAAATACAATGAATTCTGCCAAGTGTTGAATTGAGAAAGTTATGTATGTAAAATTCTTGGTGCTGTTCCTTTTTAATGTCCTTAACGTTGTATAGTTTAATGGGTAACTATATCTAACAGTGTATATCAATAAGATTATGTGAGATATAGAAACCAAACACCCAAGTTCTATGAAATAAAACCATAGTAATACAAGATATCAATCAATAAATACATCTAGTATTAATTTAATTTTATTGCGCATTGGTAGATTTAATAAATCTAAATTGTATGTTAATAGACATCTGATCTGAAGTTTGCATTCAAACTGTGGGCAATTATCCTGGAAGAAAACTGACCATTTCACTATTCATAGAGTGCTCATTAACAGAGGCATTGCCATCAGTGTGATCTTATGCACACTGTTTGAGTAATCCTGGTCTAAGAATATGTTAATAACCCATAAAATGACCTGCCTTAGCCCTAAAATAATATTTTTAAAAATGCATTCATGTTCGCTTTTTCTCAGCACATTGCAGATAGATCGGAGCTGCAGAGCTGGTCCATTACATCCAAAGATGGAAGAATCTCTAACTTCAGAAAAGTGTTATCGAAACCAAAGTGATTTGACAGCTTTTATCTCAATTCCTTGACTGCTGCTTAAGAGGATTAGTGACACCGGGTAGGTCCATGAGCGTAGCTGACAGTAAAAGGATCAATTGCAACTTATAGCTAAAAATCAATGGGACGTGTCTCGCTAAATTGGACTGATCCTCAGGTCGCCATAGGGAACGCATCGCCCTTCCCTTATTTAGTTACAGGCTTAGCATCCAGGAATGATCATAATGAGACTCCTTTTGAGTCCTTTGAAATAGATAGTCTTAATTTTGTTGTTGTTGTTGCAGTTAGAGGTTAAACCTGCTCCAGAGGGTGAGCCGGCAAGACCCCTTCTTGCCAAATTGGATCCTGCTGCTTTAGTGATTATTTCAAGTTCTTTGCAGTAGGAGACGGATGAAGGATCACATATTTTATCAATATGCGTGCATTTCTATGAGAGAGAGAGAGAGAGAGGAAGAGAGAAAGAGAGAGAGAGAAAGAGAAAAAAAGAGAGAGATAAATTTTGGGGGGAATTTTCAAGTTAAAGTATAGTGTTACTTTGGCAAAGTTGAATTTGCTTGATGAAGAATACTTACTTGCTTGGAAGGAAGCTGGTCATTTGCATTCTTTTAGAGAGTCCTTGAGGCCACTTGTACGTTTGTCTGCCTCCTCAGAGTCATCTGAGTAACGCAAGTGGGTATGGAGCTTTCTTGGAACTGCTGAAATAACAATAGCAATAGCAACAGCACCTGGACTTATATACTCTTCACAGCCCTTTACAGCATATTGCCCCCAACAATCTGGGTCCTCATTTTACCGACCGCAGAAGGATGGAAGGCTGAGTCAACCTTGAGCCTGGTGAGATTCGAACTGCCAAATTGCAGGTATCAGAGTCCCAATGAAGGTTCCCCATTCCAGTCAGCACCCAGAGTCCAAAGATCATCCAAGTACACTTCTATTCAGACTCCTCATGTTGGTACAATGCCAGTAATCCCAAATATGAATCTTAGTTTTTGGTTTCCCACAAAAGAACATCAACTCCATCCTCCCAGGTACACATCATAAATCACTCTGTCCAATCCTGACGGCCCACTTGGTGCCAATTCCGTCCATCTCTGGTTACAACCTCTCTGACCTGATCTTGACTTCAAATTATTTACTGACAGTTATAGCTAGCTGAACAATACAACCCTCCCTTACTATACCCCAGACAGAAATATGGCAGTTTAGAAGCAACCGGAATATGGTTTCTCCACGGAGTTTGCGTGCCTGCTTCTAATACCGACAGGAGGCAGCTGGCAGTCAGCAGAAGTAGCATTAGCCTACAGTACTGCATTCTAACCACTGTGCCACTGTGGCTCTTAGGATAGTGTTGTAGACTGGAGATAGACGATGTTGTATCCCTCCCCCATTGTTGAGAGAAGGTTGTTCCATTTTGACCCCTCTTTCAAATCAGAGATCCTCTCTGTCCAAAATGTGGACTTCAATCTGTCTTCAAAAGAGTGGACTTTGTCTTTCAAATGCAGATGGACTGCTGAATCATGTCCTGATGGGTTTCATATCCACTGTTAAGAATATGAGGCTTAATAATTATTGTCATCATGTGCATTAAACATATTTAAAATATTTATTACTTTGTTGTTGTTAGTTGAAAAGTTGTGTCCAACCTATCGCAACCCCATTGTTCCTCCAGGCCTTCCTGTCCTGTACCATCCCCTGGAGTCCATTTAAGCTCATGCCAACTGCTTCAGTGACTCCATCCAGCCACCTCATTCTCTGTCGTCCTCTTCTTCTTTTGCCCTCAATCTTTCCAGCATTAGACTCTTCTCCGGTGAGTCCTTCCTTCTCATTTGTTGGCCAAAGTATTTAAGTTTCATTTTCAGGATCTGGCCTTCTAAAGAGCAGTCAGAGTTGATTTCCTCTAGGACTTACCAGTTTGATCTCCTTGCAATCCAAGGGACTCGCAGGGTCTTCTCCAGCACCATAGTTCAAAGGCCTCAATTCTTTGACGCTCAGCCATTTTTATGGTCCAACTTTCACAGCCATATATTGTAACTGGGAAAACCATCACCTTAACTATACACTTTTGTTTATTACTTTAGAAACCCACTTAATGTATGTAAATATCTTCCAATCCCCCCAATTTTTACAAAAAAAAAATAGTAAATTATTACAACCAATCACATGTTTTTTTACAAACTCTAGAATTAGAAAAGTACATGGTGTATATTACGTACAAAAATACAACAGTATTATTCTAAGAGCCACGTATTCGTTTTTACCATTGAAAATTGCAATGTGAGTTGTAATAAAGAGTGCCTAAATAAGAAATAAGGGAGAGCCATCGTGGGTGTAATAAACTTTTCACAATAGGTTCATAAGATTATACTAATTAAAGATAATCTTGTTTGAACTGTTTTTGCATTCTAGGGAAAAATAATTTGATGCCGTTCTATTGGAAGGACCACTGGTACAAAGACTCTGGGGTAATGCTTAATCCCTCCCCTCTCATATTATGTTTAATATTAAAAATTAGGGCTGATCTATGAGACAGTCTTAGATCTAGTCATCTCTGCTCCAAAGATCCAGCACATCTAGCCTCCATAATTATCCTCCTTATATGTGACAAGCCCAGGCTAATCAGTCTCTTAGGGAGTTTCCTGCAAATTATAGAGAAATGTACGTGCACTTCCTATTTCTTACCAAGCTATTTTTTTACCCAGCTTCACATAGGAACTGATAAAAGTTCATTATCATCAGAGTTTAGATGGGAATTACTCCAAATTAAGAAAGAGTTTAAAAAATAAGAAGAATATACCCTCGCTTTCAAAGAGGAGGGGGAAAGATATTTAAAACGTAGCTTAGAAGGTCTTAATTAAGAGCACAAACAATCTGTGGTTTTAGCTCGCTTTAATCCCATATTAAAAGATTAGAAAAAACATCTGAAGAAATCAGAGATAAGTCTAATTGAGGATCTTGCCTTTAATCCTGAAACTATACTCCCCTTTGGATATGAAGATCTATCAGTACAGAGTCTTGGGCATTCTCTCTAAGGAAAAAGAAACCAGAAAGAGGAGTCATACAACATATTATCTTATATTTGGAGGAAAGAAGGGGTGAGGGGAAGAAGAGAGAGTAAGCTGATGAATCAGAACATACTGTATAATTAAGTGCAGGGGAAAAAAAGAAACACACAGTATTTCACAAAAAGCTAACGGGAGTATCTCAGTTTAAAAGGAAAAAAACCCACTTTGAATTATTAAATGCTGTTGTTTTGGTACCCATGTTTGGTGTATGACTGCATATTTTTATAACTTAAATAACCCAATTCAAATGACTGTGAACACGGATCCAAATCCAGCAAGATGATGCTGTCCAGTGACAAGTGGGAGGTTCTTAAATTGGGTAGGAAAAATTTGTAGATTCAAGCTTGGGAAAAACCTAGTTTGTGGGTAGGACATGTGAGAAGATGCTTTACCTGTGAAATTCAATTTCATTGAGGGCTGCATCAGGGTTGTGTTTGACCTTGAGGGGGCGGGGGGGGTGTGTAGCCAGGCTGGGCGTGGCCAGCTTGATGTCACTCATGTTGGGACACCTGTGGTGGCCTGAGCACTCTGCCAGCGAAAACGGGCTCCCGAGCTCCATTTTTAACTGCCATGGCCTTCTGAAACCTTCTGCCAGGGAAAATGGAATTCATAGGGCTGCGGTGGCCCTCCCAAGCTCCATTTTCTTTGGCAGAAGCACCACGGGCCAGTCCTTTGCCATTTCCAGGGCAGCCCCATGGCCAGATCTAAGTACCCCATGAGCTAGATCTGGCCCCCCGGCTTTGAGTTTGATACCCCTGATATACATGCTAGAATACTAATCAAACATGGATAGCATAAATTAGTTAGAATGGCCAATGTAATTGTACGATGCATTAACCAGAGCAGTACATCAAGATTACGGGAAGTAATGGATCTGTTGGTTGAATTAAACTTGGGTTTACTAGATAATAAAAAAAAGATAAAGTTTTCCCTGGTTCAGTCATGTCCAACTCTAGAAAGTGAGGTTCACCTCCATCTTCCAGCTGAGGGAGCCAATACTGTCCAAAGATTCTTCCATGGTCATGTGGCCAGCATAACTATATGTCAAAGTGTTATTTTCCCACCAAAGTGGGGAAGTACCTATTTATCTACTTGCATTTACAAACTTTCAAACTGCTTTCAAACTGCTAGGTGAGCAGGAGCTGGGGCAAGGAATGGGAGCTCACCAGGGCTGGGTTTCTACCGGTTTGTCCCAGTTTGGGTGAACCTCTTGTTCTGATTCTGCCCGGTTCAGAGAACTGGCAAATTTGCCCCCTCCCTGTTTTTCAGGTCATTTTCGGGCAAATTTTGGGAGAAAAACAGCCTGGAAAAGCCCCCCTGCAAAAAGGCCTGGAAACAGCCAGGAAACAGCCTGAAAAATGGACTATTTTGGGGCTGTTTTCAAGCCCCTTTCAAGCCCCTTTCAGGCCAGTTTTGGCTGGAAAAATAGCCTGAAAATGGCCTGTTTTCCAGGCTGTTTCCAGGCTGATTTTGGCTGGAAAAACAGCCAGAAAATGGCCCCAAAATGGACTGAAAAGAGCCTGAAACTGACCTTTTGGGCTGTTTTCAGGCCCTTTTTTAGGCTGGTTTCAGGGCAATTTTGGCTGGAAAAATGGTCTAAGAATGGCCCTAGAACAGCCCAAAAATGCCTTGAAAATGTCCCCAAAACAGGCCAAAAAATAGTCAGGGGAGGAGCTACCTATTGATGGGATTAGCCCCTGAATCCTATTAGTTCTTTTGAGGTGAGTGGCTGGGAGGTGGGGCTGGATGTGATGAGTGACATCAACCACCCAGTCACATGACCAACTAGCCATACCTACCCAGTCAGAGAACCATTTTAAAAATTTGCAACCCACCACTGGAGCTAACCCCTCACATGGTGCTCAGGTCTCACTTTGTCACATGATGCTTGGGAAGCCAACTTTCTGGTCGACCCTTGGAAAACTGCCACTGGTTCAGAACAGAGTTATCACTGTAATGTAAGGCTTTGAAAATTTGAATCCCTAGGAAGAAACTGTCAAGTTCGAACCGAACTTGGCAGCAGCTATCTTTCTTTCCTCCGTTGCCACACAGAGGGGGAAGGGGGAAGGAGGTTGAAATGCATATCTGGACACAACAGAGAATTTTCTCATGAGAACCAAGGTCATCTCTACTGGCAATAGAGTCAGGGAAGGAGTACCTGAAGAGCCTGCCGATTAATCCAATTGGGCAACACGACCTGTGACTACTTTAATTATGCTGAAACCGCGGGAAAGATTTAGAGTTGGTTTTCCCTTAGAGCTGTGCCAATATGATGTACTCAATAAAGAAGATCTTTCAGGAGGATTGTAGTCTCAGAGTTTTGATTTGCTTGGGTTCATTAATCGGAACTCTGACAGAAACTTTAAAGAAGATAGGCATATTTAGGTTGCAAAAGAGAATACCAAGAAGAGATGATAATGAAAGAAGTGATGTAAAAGACTGCTATGTAAAAGAGCTAGCACATTAAAAATGAGAGCTGCATAAGGACAGACAGGTTGGAATCAAAAGAGAGGAGATTCAGGCCAAATATTAGAAAGATATTCTTAACAGGAGGAACCATTAAGCATTGCAGCACTGCCTAAAACCATGGTAGGATCTTTCATTTTTTCTGTAGGCTTTCAAATGAAGACTGTGAAGGAAGGTTTACTGGTTTCTTATACTAAAGGATTGAATGACATGTTCCATAAATACCTTTCTAACTCATACCTCCCAGCAGATTTTAATCATCTAGTCCGTGCTGACTCTAGGGGTTGATGCTCATCTCTGTTTCAAGGCCATTGAGCTGGGGATGTCTGGAGATATTCCCACAATCATAGGGTCAGCATGATGTCATGGAGCATGGTTCCCACTGAAGTGGTACCTATTTATCTACTCACATTTTCATACTTTCGAATTGCTAGGTTGGAAGCTGGGACGAGGATGGGAGCTCACCTGGTTCATGTGGCACTTGGGTCTCAAAGCTGGCTTGTAGACTTTCCAACCAACAAGCTCAGCATCTTAACCACTGAACCATACCCTGCCCCACCCTGCCCCACTGCCTCATACTGTCTATGTACTGTATATTAGATATTTGTGATTTTTAATAGAAAATACATAGGAAACCTTTCTTCATTTCTTTAGCCTTACTGGTGATTCTTCATATGGATATATGAATTCCACATTTACGTTTTTATATTTATAATTATAATCAAAAAGCAATGACAGGGCTATAACAGACAAGCTTTGCACCTTTCTATTATTCACATTAAGAAATAAGAAAGCAAAATCATTTAGCATGCAGAGTGTCAGATGTGGAGACAGAAAAGACCACATATGTTTCATTTTTGTTTTTAAATGCATTTCCATCCAGGACAGACAACAAAAATGGCTAAAAACCTAGTAAAATATAGAATAAAATAAGAGCCACAAAGTTAAACACAAATCAAAGGACATAAATAATAATATTATTTTAAAAAAAAGTTGTAAAGAAGCATCTGATATTCTTTTCTGAAAGAAGAGATCATGTGATCAAAATTCAGATGCTTGGCAAACTGACTCATGACCATTTTTCAAACTTATGGTCTTTTCAGCATTCCGATGATCACATGATCAAAATTCAGACACTTGGCAACTGACTCATATTTACGACCGTTGCAGTGTCCCAAGGTCATGTGATCCCCTTTTGGCAAGCAAAATCCATGGGGAAGCCAGATTCACTTAACAACAGTGTTACTAACTTAACAACTGCGGTGATTCACTTAACAACTGTGGCAAGACTCATCGTAAAATGGACAAGATCACTTAACAAATGTCTCTCTTAGCAACAGAAATGTTGTGCTCAAGTGTGGTCATAAGTTAAGGGCTTCCTGTATTTTTAAAGTTAAATCAGAAATGGGGAGCATTCAGTAGATATATAGCTGAATGACATATCTGAATCTGATCTGGAAAAAGCACCCTTTATATTATTACTTACTTTTTGGTTTTTTTAACCAGAAGGAAAGCCGTGAAACAACAACCAAGAATCTGTTAAAGCTTGGAAGACTTTTTAATTGGGCAGGAAAAATATGTATAAAAGAACGAGGAAGCTGTTGCGCTGAACGGATAGAAAATTACCGAAATTCATATTTCTAAATTACAGAATGATGTATAGATATTAAGCGTAAGGAGCATATTCCTAAATGGGTGTTCTCTACTGTTTACTACTTTACGTACAAACAGAGTGGAACATTAAATTACGGTACATTTTGAGGATATTTCTATCGTAAATAATCCCAGATATAGAGAAGGCATTCTGCAAAATTAAATAGGCAATTTCATATTTTATTAACTGGGTATTTATTGAACGTGTCTCCTAACTGGGCTGTGGTTGAATGGCTGGAAAAAATATGAATCAAATCATTCAGTAATTGGAAGGCTGGTTCCTACAGTATATCTTTCAACATGCATAAGCAAAATACTTTATATCAATATGCCTAGACATAGAGAAGGGCTGCTACATTTGCACCTCTGCAGATGCTAAAACGTGGGGCATGGTCTCCTTCAGAATTGTCCTTAGTCCTCGACTTATGACCACAACCGAGCCCAACATTTTTGTTTCTAAGCAAGACCGTTGTTAAATGAGTTTTGCCCCATTTTATGACCTTTCTTGCCCTAGGTGTTAAAGAAAACACTGCACTCATTAAGTTAGCAACATGAAACTGGCTCCTCTAAGTGGCTTTGCTTGTCAGAAAGTCGCAAAACGGGATCACGTGACCCTGGGAACACTCCAACCGTCATAAATATGAAGCGGTTTTATTCTTAAATAAAATGGGTCTACAAAAACTGATCTGCGTTGACTATACATTTTAAAAAATGACTTAAAAAATTATGTGATGTATAAATCAGAACTGGTACAGTTGGAGATGTCAAATTGCAGATATTCCATTCGGCATCGATCGGTATTCTAGTTGTACTGAAATGTGTCGTGATTTTTATAAGATTTCAGGACTGATAAAAAAAAAAGTTGATCCAGAATGGGCAGGGAGTAATTGAAAATAGGGTATCTCTAATAATCCACAGCAATATTTGCTCGCAAACAAGCAGGCGCCTAAGCGCCCCAGAAATATTTTCAAGAGGTTGGGAAGCAACTCAAGAGAACTAGCTTCAACCTAGTACCAAACGATAGCAGATCGAAGTTTGCAGTTCAGCTCTTAGCTTTGAACTTTGTGGTTTCTGTCTTTTCCTACCTGTGCTTTAACTCTGAGCATAATTTAATTCTGTCTTTCCTCCTCAGCAAAGCTCGGATCTCGAGGCAAGAGGGGGCCTGAGTATAGGCTGTACCATGGTATCGTGAAGCCTTGACTGCAGCAGCAGGCAAATCAGATTGGAGGTAATTATTCCAGCCGTAGATTCAGTCATGGTTTTTTTTATTCCCTGAGCACTCTAGAGGGGAAAGCATCCTGCTTGATTCAACTCAGCAGGAGGGTTTAACCCCTCTCTCCTATCCATCTTAGACGTCCTGGTGGAGGTGCTTAATGTGTGTGCTTGTGCGTGTGCACACACATAGAGACACCCACAAACACAGAGAGAGAGAGAGAGAGAAAGAGAGAGAGAAGGGAAGGGAAGGGAAGGAGAGAGAGATAAAGAAAAGGAGAGGAGTGAGAGGAAGAGAGGAAGAAAGAGGGAAAGAAGGAGAAAGAGAGAAATGG
>JANHFR010004544.1:0-10518 GCA_032468015.1 Mimophis mahfalensis
CTCACTAAAAGAAAAAACAGTTTTAAGAATCACAAAGACCTGATATTTGCACAGTTACATACTAAGATATTAGGCTGCCATATGCCCCCACACTCATTTTTCTATTTGAACTGGAAGAGGGCAAAGCCAGAAACTTCTCAGCACACGCTCGTAGTTAAGAATCCTGATTATTCCACCTGGATTTTGTTACCTCATTTTTTCCTAATAATACTAATCCAGAAGCCTTAAAGCAATTTCAAAATGACTTTCTCAGATTAATTATTGGCATTATTGGTAGTCTTTATAAATATTAACAAACAGAAAGATACACATTTTTTAAATAATGCCATTGCTCAGAATTTGCATGCATGCTTTGTAAATCAAAATTCTAATTCCTGTGAGATGCCAAGCAAGGGTTTAGAAAAGGGCAGCCATCAGCAAGCATGTTACCCTTTGCCCCATGGAGCTGCAATTCTTAAAGCAGACAACTGGCTTAGGTTTGTTTGTTTTTTAAAAAAAGTACAGTACCTCATCTTGTCAATTGAACTTAGAAGCAAGCTACTCAGAGTCCCAATTAAGGTTCCCCATTCCAGCACTGAGTCCAAAGATCATCCAAGTCAAACTTTTATTCAGAGACCTCATGTTGGTACAGTGCTGGTAATCCCAAATATGAATCTTAGGTTTTGGTTTCCCACAAAAGAACAACAGCTCCATACCCCCCAAGTACACATCATAAGTCACCCTGTCCAATCCTGACAACCCACTTGGTGCCAATTCTGTCTGTCTCTGGTTACAACCTTCCCTCTGACCTGACCTTGACTTCAAACAACTATTTACTGACTGTTAAGCTAACTGAACAGTACAACCCCCCTTACTATGCCCCAGCTAGAAATATGGTAGTTTAGAAGCAACCAGAATATGGCTTCTCCATGGAACTTGCATGCCTGCTTCTAATACTGACACTCAGTTTGAACTATTTGTTGTGTGAGTACAATAACTATGTTTTGTCCTTGTAAACTGCCTTTGACTATTATTCCGATTCTGGCCTTTTGATTTTCACCTTCCTATTCCAATACTCAACTATAGGTGGTCCCAAATGTTTCTGTTGATTCCAATTAACCTGTGATTTCTCTAGTCCATCCTACTACCTCTTACCCCGTGGAGACTCTGACTAGCTGGATTATTAAAATATATTGGTCATTTTCCCACTAATAGCATGTTGCAGTGCATTTTCTAGTTTCATACTAAAGCAACAATATTCAGACAGGTTTTATATTACTTAAAGTTAAGATAAAAGCTACAATAAATCAAAGTAACTTTGAATGGTCACTAAATGAACTGTTGTAAGTCGGGGACGTTTATATTTATTTCATTTCTTTGACCTGTCTTACTTATTAACATATTCAACCATATTCTTATTTTTTTTTCCTTTCTGATGTTTAAATTATTTTTTCAAAATGGCTTCTCAGAAAATTCCAGACAGTGGATAGATAGTAGTTTTAAAAATTAACTATTTTTATTGAAACACACACAATACTTTATTGGTGGTGCAATGGTTAAAATGCCGTACTGCAGGCTACTTCTGCTGACTGCTGGCTGACTGCAATTTGGCAGTTCGAATCTCATGAGGCTCAAGGTTGATTCAGCCTTCCATCCTTCTGAGGTGGGTAAATGAGGACCCAGATAGTTGGAGACCCTATGCTGAATCTGTACATCACTTGGAGAGGGCTGTAAAGCATTGTGAAGCGGTATGTATGGTTATGGTTTATTGAATTTGTATACCGCCCTTCTCTTGAAGGACTCAGGGCGGTGAACAATAAAAGACAAGTATACAAAAGTTCAAAAGGTATTAAATAAATTATCCAATAAACCAAATTCCCACATTAAAAACCCCTCCCCTCACCCCATCAGCCCAGGCCGGCCATCTGGAAAAGCCAGGTCTTTAATTCACACCGGAAAGAATGGAGGTCAGGGGCTGTCCGAAGGGCAGTTGGTTCCAAAGGATGGGAGTGCCCACAGAGAAGGCTCTCCCCCTGGGGTCGACAGCCGACACTGTCTGGCCGATGGCACCCAGAGGAGGCCAACCCTGTGAGCGCGAACTGGGCGGTGGGGAGCTGACACCGGCAGTTCTTGAGAAACAAGAAAAATAATGTTGAGTACTAAAATCTTAGCAGGCATCTCCAGTAGACCACTGTTTTCATTTCTCAGTTTACCCCAAAGGTGTTTGAAAGCAGCTTACAATCATTCTGCAGTTCAGAATTCCTGAAAATAGATGAAAAATACTCTAAAAGCTTTACAACCAAAATCCGAGAGCTCTACATAAAAGGGTAAGAAAGGGAGAAAAGTGGAAAACCTCTGGCCCTGCTTTTCAACAACTGTTTTTGGGATGAGAGGAGAAAAACAGATAGTCTTTATTAACATAATTATATACATTCTATACATAACATCCCTTTCCCCTAGGATAGTTCTTATCCTAAGTCTGTTCAACATGCATAGTTTTTGAGATAGGCTGGGACCCATGGATCCTGGTGGACTGCCGCAATGTTACTGGGGAGTCCTGTTGAAGTGGAGTATTGTCCATCTCCAATTGGACAGAGTCTTGATGGCCGTTTTGGTCACCTGTGAGTGGCAGTGGCCCTACAGCCCGTGGTACCTCCGTTTCTCCAGAGGTGGCCATGGGTGGTGTAGGCCGACTTGGAGGAAAACAGTTTTCTCATGGGTATGATAAAACCTTGGGATCCTCATCCGGGACTGGACTGGCCTTTTGACACCATAACTGATCAATGTGGCATCTGATTGTACGATCATCCCCCAGAGTAACATCGTATGACAGGAGACCTGTTACCTTAGTTACTCTAGCTGCCACTCACAGTGCCCCCCTCCCATAGTTCCTGGCCCAGACCAAGACACCTGGCTGTATGGCTGAGCCATCTCCACCACTACTTTGTCTGGGTGAAGTTGGTCAAGATTCGTTGTGAGCTGACAGCCCACCTCAGCTCCACTGGGCTGTGACCAGTTGTTGTACTGGGAGTCATGTTGACACAGGATGAAGTTCACCAGGCAGTGCTGCCAGTCCCCATCAGCTTGAGCACCTCTGTGGTCCTGACCATTCATTCAGCCTGACCATTGGTTGCCAGGTGGAATGGAGTGGATGTTACATGCCAAATCATGTTGGCGTTGAGGAATGGCTGAAACTCTTCTGCTGTGAATCATGTCCTGTTGTTGGACATGATTACAGACCATGTGTGGGGAACAGCAGTGCAACTCTCAGATGACCCTGGTCATTGTCATCGAGACCAGTGCCACTTCCAACCACTCGGAATAACTGTCCACTACTATCAGGAACACCTGCCCCTGGAAGGGGCCCACAGAGTCAATGTGCATGCAGGACCATGGGGCTTACGTGGTCTCCCAGCTGTGCACTGGTTTCTTGGCAGGCCTGGCAACTCCTTACTTGATTCTTAATGTCTTTGTCCAGGCCTGGCCACCACATGTAGCTCCTGGCTACAGCTGTCAGAAGTATATATGTAGCCATAGTGTAGCCATTTTCCTATTGCTTCTAAACTGCCACATATCTAGCCTGGGAAATTAGTGGGGTGTGTATGTGAATGAGTAGGAAGATAGCCATAACAAATACTTGATAGAGCATTGGGACCCTGTGCATTGGATGCTACACCTTCCCAAGCAGTATTCAACTCTGTTCTGTCCTGGAGGCCTTTTCCACTTGTGCTGCAGTGCCACAGGTTTTGTTTCCCACTGACGACCTCTGCAAACTCTGGCAATGTTCCCTTGCTTGCCAAAGGCATGGCATACAGCTGTGTGGAATCTGCACTCTGCTGTTTCATGTTGTTGCTTGCTCTGTGGAGCATGGCTGTCTGGGTGGCTCTCTCTGCAATCAATCAATTTCATCGCTCTCACTGACCTCCCCTGAGCCTTCTGCGGACTCTTGATGGATCGCTGGGGGGCTGGTATGAGTTTTTGGTGGCCGGAGAGTCTTCATGGTCCCTCCAGCAGCCTCATCCACCATGCCTTCCTTAAGTGTGTCTTGGAAAGTCAATTTCTCCATGGTGAATAGGCACTCCTGTAATTCACTATTATGCAGGCCGCAAACAAGCCTGTCTCTGAGACAGTCTTCCAAATCAGGGAACTCACATTGGTGCAAAGTTTGGCGAAGGGTTTCCACAAACTCTGCTGCAGTTTCCTCTGATTCTGTTCTGGTTACTCGAATGCATGGCACTGGGCGATGACCGCGAGTCTAGGCTCAAAATGTTCCTTCAATTTTTTCTTGAGGTCTGCATAGGCCACTGTGTCTATGCTTGCTGGTACTACCAAGTTTTCAGCAATATCAAACGTGGCTTGTCCACAGACACATAACAGTATTGCGACCTTCAGGCCATCGTCCGTGACCTGGTTAGCCCAGAGATAGTTGTCTACTCAGGAGACGTGTGTGCTCCCGGGTGAGTAATCTCAAACTCATTGAATCTTCCCAGTTTAGCCATTTTGAGAAGGTCCCTGTGGTGCTAGTTAATGCCTGTCCTACTGCAGGAGGAGCTGGGTTGCACTTAGGAGTCCTGGGGACAGATCCCTCAGGTACATCTGTGCCTCTAGTATGTCTTACTGGCAGGCAGGGCAGGGAGAGGGCTCTTTACCTGGTCTGACACCCGGTTATTTCAGTGTGCCTCCAGTGTGGCTTACTGACAGGCAGGGGCGAGGACCAATCCTGCCAGGGCTTCGTTACCCAGCCTATCACCCAGTGACTTCAGTCTCTTGGTTAGCGGCAGCTCTCTCCCCTGCAGCATCCTATCCTCATCACCACTATTGTGTAGTGGGCTTCAGTAGGCAAGAACCAGACCAGCATAGCTACAACAGCATTTATTGACTCAAAACTGGAACTGAGGAACAGCAGGCAGTTGCCTGTAATTTATACTCTGGGCCCACAGGGCCTTAACCAATCATAATATATGAAAACCCACACCCAAATATAGATGTTCTAAGTTTTCCTCCAAAACAGTTGGAGCTAACAGTTAGGGTCATCTAAAGATTAGTTTCATGAACACAAGTATATACATTCAATACATAACAATCTTAACCATTTTCAAGTCTCCTTTCTTTGTCTGGACTGTTTAGGAGTCTTGGTATCTTCTGTCTTCCCAATCTGCATTCTACCTAAGGCTGGTGGGACTTGAACATTAAATGGAGGGTCACGTACAGCCCATTTCTGTTGTAAAGACTAAGTGGTCCATACATTTGTTTGGGCAGCTGTACAAATTTGATAAAAATTGATAAATTTGATAAATAATTTATTTGATAAATAAGCAGGATGCAACCGATTTTCCTTACCTCACATTTTAGCCAAACAAATTTGTTTCCTCTTCAGTTCCAAAAGGTGAATTTTATTTTAACTACATTTTTCATTGCAGAAGCAATGTTTTAGTAGATTGTATTAACTGACCTACAGATAAACATGTTTCAGCCCATTATCATATACGTTGTCAAAAGCAAGGAAGTCAAATATATTTCTCCAAAATCCAAGTGAGTCCATAGTTTCACAAAATCTAAGTTAATACATAGAGAGTATTCTTCCCTAGGGTTTGGGGTGGTGGGGTGGAAATCAAATATCACATCTGAATATAAAACACCATACTGGTATTTTTACAAGATTATAATAAAGCAAAATTAAACACACTTTTTCTGTCATCAAATATTCTTGGATATATTTTACTTCATTTGAATGTGATTGGAGGTTATAAATATAATCCCCAAGTATTTGCTTGGCTAAATGAATATCACATGCTGAGTAATCTACCTCACATTTTGGTGCCATGCCATTGCATACTATGTTAAATACAACCTCAACTGTTCAGTGTTCTCCTTCTCTGTCATTATTGAATTCCTGACTGAGAAGATGAATCTTGTGTTCTGATTTACCCTGAGACCGCAATAAAATTGATTGATGGGCTGACTGACTGTTCTGCATACTCCTATGCATGTCATCCTTGAATTTAGCCCTTTTGAATTGTTAGTTTATTTATTAAATTTGTGTATCATCCAACTCTGACCAAGTCTAGGCAGTTTACAAGTAAAAACATTTTTAAATAATTACAACAAATAAAGAAAAAGTAAAAGATTGCAAAGATGCCAGAAACTGGACAGGAACAGAGAGAGGGGGCAGGAAAAACTATCCAAGGGGGCTACACTCACCCTTGCTAAATGCCAGGAAAAGAGCCAGGTCTTCAGGTCCCTTCAGAACACCTGTGGTGTTAGTAACTGAAGGTTTGAGAACTATTGACTAAGTTTTATTTTATTACAATCGCCTATATTTTGTGTATTGCGTCTAAAAAAGTAATATTAAATATGGTACTATAAGAGGTGGGTAGCCTAGGTCAGTGAACTCCAGTAACCTATCTTGGAAAGCATTAGAGAATGAAAATAATTCTTGCCTGAGCTGATACGCTATACAGTCCAAGATATGATATGTATTCAGTCTAAACAACATCTCTCTGTCATAGTATATTTCTGCATTTGCATGGTAGTAGTAGAACCTCACTGTACAAACATAACTTTAGTGGTATTTAATATTGTTTCCTGTCAGCTGATTTCTGGTCCCAGGATGATAAAAGTGACAGAGTTCTGCTGTTCTGGAAGATGTTTGTAAAATCTTGTCAGAGAAATATTTATTATTTCCCCCTATTGGAAATTAGGGGACTGAATCAAGTAACAAGGTAGAATTTGACCCATTTTGCTTGTTTCATTCTGAAATATTCAGTATTTACAGTTTATTCAGGTGGTAATAGATAATAATTTGTGACATTATAACAGCTGTTTTTTTCTACTGCAGTTTATAATCACTAGGAATATAGATTGAATTCACATGTTGTACCAAGCCAAGTTTCAAGAGCAATAGCAATAGCATCTTTGATTTATATACCTCTTATGAGGGCTTTCAACCCTCTCTAAGTGGTTTACAGAGTCAGCATATTGCCCCCAACAATCTGGGACTTCGTCTTACCGTGGAAGGATGGAAGGCCGAGTCAACTTTGAGTTTGTTTAATTTTGTTTTATTGAATAAATTACAGTTGGATGGCTTTCTAGAACATATGAAGCTTTTAACATGGTCTGTGAATTCATTGGCTATATTCACACCATGTGCAAAGCCAAAATTAAATAAGTTATATGTGTCATACAGTATTGTAAAAATTTGGCCTCAGATTATAGCATTTCATGTTTTCTTCTTCTTTTTCTTTTTTTTATCTGCACTGATCTGATTTGTGTCTGCCCAGTAAATGTCATTCAAAGTGATTTTAATATAGACAGTTCACAAAAATTAGCCATCTGGTTCGTTTTCTGTTCTTGTGCAAAGCTACATGTTTTAAGTAGACATAATAAAAGGCTTTTGCTCTTCTGGGCATTTGAAAACCTGATTTAAAATGACCACTAGAAACTGCTTGCAAGTGTGGGACAAAATGTAGTACTGATTTCTGCTATCATTAACACTGCTTATGTGCTGTGTCTAGCAATTAACTGCTCATGTTGTTATGAAAACAATGAGGAAACCTAGCATTAACATTTAGTGTTTATTTTCAAAGTGTACTTGGAAAATTCCTACTTATTCATAGTGATCAGCAGGCTATATAATTTATGTGTGTGACATCTACACAAATAGCAGTCTTGCTTCTCCAAATGTTGGCCCTTACATAGTCAAAATAGCTAGTTATAGTTGTACCAGAGGCTGTCCAAAATAAAAATAAAAAAAATAAACCAATCAATCTTGGAAGACTGAAATATATATCCTAATGAAGTTAGAATTTGCTCATTATTTACAGAATGTTGGCTAGTGGGGAGAAATGGAAAAAATAGCTGTAGACAAATAGCTGCCTGTAAAGATGAATCGAAAAGCTACACACTGTAGTAGTTGTTTCAGTTTTTATAGGGCCAATCAATGCCGTTTTACTCTAATATTTTGTTCAGTATACCTACTAAACATTTTTAAAGCAACCAGAAGTTAAAAGCTAAGACCCTATGTGAATAATCAATATATGGCTGATTTATGATATATTGTCCATGGTGGTGCAGTGGTTAGAGTACAGTACTTGCAGGCTATATCTGCTCCCTGTTGCCTGCCTGCAGTTTGGCAGTTCAAATCCCACCAGGCTCAAGGGTGACTCAGCCTTCCATCCTTCTGAGGTGGATAAAATGAGGACCCAGATTGTTGCGGGGGGGGTGTGTGTGTGTGGCAATATGATACTCTGTAAACTGCTTAGAGATGGCTGTAAAGCACCGTAAAACAGCATATAAGTACTATTGCTAGTTGTCCCCCCCGTCCCCACAAAATTCTGTTGAATATTTGTTTAGCTATTTGTATAATCGCTCTCTCTACTTTGTGAAGACATAATAAAAGGCCTCAACAGATAAGAATTTAAGGGAATTGTTTTTATATGACAATGAGAATAATAAATAAGTGTAAAACTTTTCACATTTTTTATAATGTAATAGATTATGGAATGGTTATTGGAAAATAATAAGTTAAAAACGGATATTTTACAGACAAGTTAAAATGCTAACCCCTTTTTTTCCCCAGTGGAAACTTGTTTGTGATGATGATTGGAAAGCACCATTAACTGTCTCCTTATTGTTCGTGGGTGTGCTGTTGGGATCCTTTATATCTGGACAGCTCTCAGACAGGTAAAGAGTATATATGATAAGCTCTGTATTTATTATTTTCATGCACATCTCATTCAGGATCACATTTCAGGATGTCATTTTTTTCTAGCACTATATATTTATCTCTAATTAGATAACATTTATTCATTTTTAATTACTGGTATGCCATTTACATCAGCAGTTCACAATATTTTGTATGCATAAAATTTTTAAATCTTTAAAAAAATTCTTTAAAATCTGGTATTGTTTTGTAACTCGGTCCAAAAAGTCCACAAAAGACTTGAAGAAAAGATTGGGTATTTCTAACTATTTCTTGTCCCAAAGGGATTTTTTTCCTTTGTTCTTTGAGAACGTTTTGCTTTTCATCAAAGAAGATGCTCAATTGTCTTTTGGAAAAAGCACCTTTGGGACAGTCATGACCTGCATGATCTCCATAGTTGTTGCTGTTTCTTCTGTTTTCCAAACAATCAAGCAGGGAGAATAGTCCAACCTCAGAGTGTAACCTATTTCCAGGGTGAAGAGGCTGCCGCTAGGAATGTCATTTTTTCTTTTTCCCATCCCTTTGGTCATTCTAAAGCAGCGGTTCTCAACCTGTGGGTTGCGACCCCTTTTGGGGTCTAATGACCCTTTCACAGGGGTCGCCTAAGACCATCGGAAAACCCATATGTAGACCAGTCACACATGTGTAGAGAGCAGTTGGGGGTCACCACTACATGAGGATGTGTATTAAAAAGTCACAGCATTAGGAAGGTTGAGAATCACTGTTCTAAGGGGCTAAAATCCAACCATCTGTTGTTTCCTCATCTTTTTTGTGTAGTTATTAGATTTAAACTTGTACGAAGAATCTTTATCATCATCTTTCTTCCTTTAAAACTTTATTGAGATTTCATAAGAAGATTCCACTGCTCTCTTCATGTATTTGAACTATAGCATTGTCTATATGTTTGAAAGTTGACGTCTCTTTCTGATGCTAATTAGCTGGGTGGCTGCTAGTTCATTATTTTCATAAACTGTTGTTTAATAGCTGTCTGATTTGCTTATTATTATTATTATTATTATTATTATTATTATTATTATTATTATTATTATTATTATTTTGTCTCATTACAGATTTGGTCGGAAGAATGTGCTGTTTGTAACGATGGGGATCCAGACTGCTTTTAGTTTTATCCAGGTCTTCTCAACAAGCTGGGAGATGTTTTCTGTTCTCTTTGTTATTGTTGGAATGGGTCAAATATCTAATTACGTGGCAGCCTTTGTTCTTGGTATGTGATTGTCTTTAGGCAAACAGACCTCCTCAATAGTGAGGGGCAGCTTTAGTGTTTTTTCTGTCTTCTCCACAGCAGTATTTCCAACATTGCTAAGCAGAACATAATTTAAAAATGGATCTGATAAAAGTAGAACTGGTAGCCAACCTTCTTGTTTTAAACTTGCATTCAGCATGTGTGTTTATTGTACACAACTGGAATAAGCATCTGCTATGAGATATCCTTCGACTCTTCGGATGTTTGGTTCATGATCTATCCCTTCTTATATACTCTGCTCTATGTTAAGAGCAAGATGCCCAAGTCAGTGACCAGGCGCTATCCTTCCTGCAAGGGCATTAACAATATGTCAGCTGGAGGGAGCAATTTCATTTCTCGCTAATGACCCTGATGATTGCAATACACTTGCCAATTGGTGAGCTTCTCACCCCTCTCCAGCCATTTTTCAGGAGTGGTAGATTATTTCTCCGTATTTAAATACTACCATACTACTTTTTTAGCAACTTGCCCAATGATCTTGCAGGAGAGGAGGAATTCCCTGACCTCCGCACCTTTCGGAAAGATCTCAAGACGTGGCTCTTTGAGCAGGCAGGCCTGGACTGAGGGGTGGGAT